>OMLC01046756.1:0-19560 GCA_900302585.1 Regalecus glesne | reverse complement strand
ATGATTCCCTTATCAGTCCCGCAAGGGGAAATTTGGATTTCTCTGCATTTTTGACCCAGCCTATTGTATAGGAGCAGTGAGCTGCCAACATCTGGCGCTCGGGGAGCAGTTAGGGGTTAAGTGTTTTGCTCAAGGACACCTCAACATGCTATATGCAGGACCGGGGATCGGACCTGCAACCTTCCGATTGCCAGGCGAACGCTCTACCCACTGAGCTATGCCGCCCCATCTGGTAACGTTGGCGAGCGTACTCCAACGTGAATTATGCCTCTCTATGACCGCTGACACGCTGTTAAAAAAAATGTTCTCCGCGTGTTTTTCCTTTAAGGGATTCCATCTCCAAATATTCCTCCGTTATCTTGAAATTCTCATTAATCCCTCCGATTAAAATTAAAAGCTGAGCGGTGTCCTTTATATCATTGCTTTTGTCCAGTGCCAAAGAATATAATGTAAATGACCCAGCTTTTTTGTCTAGCTTGCTAGTTAAGTGTTGGTCAATTACTTCAATACGGTGAATCACTGACCTGCGTGATAAGCTATTTTTTCTCATTTGTTCTTGCTCTCAGGACATAAAATACTTGCTGTCTCTATCATACACTCTTTAAGAAACCCCCCTTCGGAGAAAGGCTGCTGGCTTTTGCTAGTTTGAATGCCAGTGAATAACGTGCCTTCGTGCTTGCTTCTTGGATGTAAGTTGCTTCAATAAAGGTGTTTTGCTGAGCATGCAAGCTAGCTACCAACCTGTCAGCGGTGGCCATACGTTCCGGTGTTGAAAGGTTGCTAGCGTAATTAGCAGGCTTGGTGGAAAAGTGACGGCTGATGTTACATCCGTCCATCCAGCCATCGTCAACCGCTTATCCGGTGTTGGGTCGCCGAGGTGGCAGATTTCAGTCGGGACCTCCAAGCTTTCCTTTCAATCATAAGTTCACCAAATTGCAAACTCTCTCTTCCATGACTATGCCTGGAGATCCTGTCCGTGGGGATCACACATAGGATAGTTGATAAGGAGCAACCCTGGTGGAGACCAACCCCTACTGGGAAAGAGTCTGACTTACTACCCAGAACTCTGACACAACTCTCACTTTGGGCATAGAGAGATTGGATGGCCCTGAGTAGTGACCCTCTTATCTTATACTCCCTAAGCACTTCCCACAATATATCCCGGGGGACTCGGTCATAAGCCTTCTCCAGATCTACAAAACACATGTAGACTGGATGGGCATACTCCCAGGCCCCCTCCAGGATCCTTGCAAGCGTAAAGAGCTGATCTGTTGTTCCACGACCAGGACGGAATCCACATTGTTCCTCCTCAATCTTTGGTTCGACTATTGGCCTGACTCTCCTTTCCAGCACCTTAGAGTAGACATTTCCAGGGAGGCTGAGTAATGTGATGCCTCTGTAATTACCACACACCCTCTGGTCCCCTTTTATGAACACTGGGACCACCACCCCTGTCTGCCACTCTTTAGGCACTGTCCCAGAATTCCAGGCAATGTTGAAGAGACGTGTCATCCATGACAGTCCCTCAACACCCAAAGCCTTCAGCATCTCTGGACGGATCTCATCAATCCCTAGGGCTTTACCACTGTGGAGTTTTTTGACTACCTCAGTGACCTCCTCCAGGGAAATTGATGTTGATCCTTCATCATCCCCCAGCTCTGTCTCTATTCTAGAGGGTGGGTTAGTTGGGTTCAGGAGGTCCTCAAAGTGTTCCTTCCATCCTTCCAGTGTTCTCCATCCTATAGACCCACCACCTACAGGAAGAACCAGTGGGGTCGGGTGCACTGCCAGACAGGTAGCAGTGAAGGCAAAGGGTCTCAGCGGACCAGAACCAAGCAACAGAAGAAGCTAGGGCTGTCTTTCAGTTAATTTAATTTTGAAAGATTTTCTTTTTGCTGCAATTTGGAAAGATAGTGAAGATGGACAGGAAATAAAAGGTGGAGAGAGCACTAAAAACAGACAGCAAGGATGCTGAGATGAGCCTTCATGGGTTGTGCCTATCTGATTGAGCTGCTTGCGCCCTCTAACAATGTATTATTATATGATACATGTAACGGGCGGCATGGCTCAGTGGGTAGAACGGTCGCCTGGCGATCGGAAGGTTGCAGGTTCAATCCCAGCACCTGCAGAGAAGCATGTTGAAGTGTCCTTGGCCCTGTTCCCCTAACTGCTCTGCCCTGTGATAGACTGGCGACCTATACAGGGTGTACCCCGCCTTTCACTCAATGAGAACGGATATAGGCTTCAGTTATCCTGCGACCCGATTTCGGATAAGCGATTGACGATGGATGGATGGATGATATATATAACCCTGTGATAGGATGTGCTATTGGATTTCAGGAGGGTGCTGACCTGTTTAACCTGGTGCCAAGCCTCCTCCCAGTGTTTGATCTTCCTCTTGGCCTCATCCAACTCTCTGAAAAGGCGGGCAGGATCAGCAGCGCAGGTTGTTGAAGTGAGGCTGCTGAATACTGGAGATGGGCTGGGGGAAAAGCTGCCACTTACAAAGTCCCATATGTTGCCAGTTCCTCCGTTCAAACCTAGATACACAAAGGGAGCGGATCACCCTTAAGAAACTAAAGAGCCAAAACTATGGCCTTATGAAGAAATACCATGAGATGGGGTTCAGAAGACCTGGAGAAAACAATACCAAATGGATAAAAAGAAAATCATCTTCTCAAGCTCAATAATCCAATAATCAAGGGTCAAAATCATTTAATCAAGTCATCTGGATGTACGTTTAAAAACAAAAATAAAATAGGAGTACATTCTAGCATTCATCTGAATGTCATCTTCAGCTCAGAGTCCAGAATGTGAACCACCCAACTCTCTTTTAAGGGACAGAGATGTAAGTTAGGGTGCTCACAAGAGATTTGGGCAAACCACTGCCAAAATGGATAAAAATATATATTTCAAGCTCAATAATCCAGGTAGTACCTGGATTATTGAGCTTGAAAAGATGCATCTCACATGGTCAACCTAAAACATTCAAGCTGTCAAACATGGATGCTTTTCATGGCACCGTTTCTAGTTCTGACATACTAGTAGTTACAGAAACATCCTGGCTTCAATTGCTCAAATACTTCTAAACACATTTGTTTGTTATCTACCGAAGACTAAGGTTACTCATTTTGTCTTGGTAAGAAGTTGAATCAACTGGATTTTATTAAAGATTTTCCCTCTAAACGTGATTTTATTCCAGAAACATCAAAGATGGTGCCACAGATGAGGGTCATAGTGTGTTGCTCCTATCTGATTTGACTTTTCAATTTTTAGCAGAAACATCTATGTCCATGTGTAAGAATGTTGAACATCCCACAAAGATTTTTAGTATGCACAAACTGACTTGAGTGCAAATGATCAACTTAGAGAGTCAGCTTACCCAGGGAGTTCTGGGAAGAAGAGGTGGGTGTTCCCAGGATACAGTGCTCTTGTTTGGTCAACATGGTAGGGGGCTGATTTGGCTGGGATACCATTCCTGACAGCAGGGACTGGGAAAGGGACTGGGAGAGGGAACTCAGAGGGGAGGTGGAAAGGGAGGAGGAAGAATTAAAGGAGGAGGATCGCGCAAGTGAGCCGGGAATGTTGACTGGAGCAGATCCAGCAAGCAATCTTTGACCTACAGGAAGGAAGAAAAGTATTTTCTTTTCATTTTAAAAATAAAACTAGAACAGTTTGTATGTGAAAAATAGCTAAAGAATATTTTAAGTCAGTATATAAAGCTAGTGTTTTACTCATGTAAACCATGCATGCAATATAAATTAAGTTTGACTGATTAAATAACCTAGCTTTTCTTACTTGTCAATCCTACATTGTTTTCTTGATCTTCTAGTTCCTTTTCAAGAGATGCAACATTAATATCACTGAAGTTTAGGTCAAGAGCAGACCCTGAAAGGACATCAGAAAACAACAGACTGTAAAATACACAAAAATTGAAAAAATAAAATACACTGGACACAGCGGATTGAAGTGAAACAGCTTATGAGCTGGTTTTATATTTGTACTTACCTATGACAGACTCTACAGTATTGCTCCCTGGATAGAAAGGAGTGGCTTTTGCATTCATGGTTGATAAGGTGGTGGGTGATGAGCTGTCGGAACCAATACTAGAGGCCAGACTTGATGTTATACTTGATGTGATGCTTGATGCCAAAGGGTTAACTGCAGAAAATGCTGTATTTTGTGTCTAAAAGGAGATCCATACAGACAGTGATTATTTTACCAAAGACATTAATTATTAACCAGCAGTCAACTTGAAGGAAAATGTACAGCTATTAAAAGGATCAAGTTAGGACAAACTGATTCTATATAATGACTATAAAAAAAGGCATGGCATCACACACAGCATGTATTAATGGTACATCTATCTTATGACTAATGTCTCAATTTCACTTGTAGTTGTCATCTCTATATGCTCTAAAACAACCAGATGATGACTATTGATTTACTTGTGGTGACTATTTGTTTATTCACTGTCTGCATTCTGTCTACATTGTGATCAGACCATACACAACTGTGGGATTAATGAAAAGAAAAAAGGGGGGGGCAATAGGAGGTAGGGTTCAGATGTGATCATAAAGTGGCAGTAGATTACTTTTTTGCTTTCACTTATGTTGATTGCAGTGTAACGTAAAGTAAGGCCACTTCAATTGGTCATTATATTCCTACAATGAAATTTGGCCTCAGCATTTAACCTATCTATTGTACAGGAGCAGTGGGCGGTTGCAGTGTCTGGGTTAAGTATCTTCCTCAAAGACACTTCAATATGCTTCCTGAAGAAGCCAGGGATCAAGCCACCAATCCTGAGATTGCTATACAATCCACTCTACCTCCTGAACTATAATACCATCAGTATTTGGATTCATTCCCGAAACCTTGCTTTCACCATCAGATTCAGTCTGCCACTGGGTTTGATCTCACAGGAAAATTAAGGCTCAATTTATGGCATAAAGGTAGTGTCCATCATTGCGCAATCAAAATAGGAGGAGGATAGCACTATTGTTTTCTTTGGTAATCAGAGCTGGATATTCGCACCCAACCAGTGCAGTTGATTTTATGTTGTGGCAGGTAAATTTGGTTAACCTACCATTTAGTGACAGGTAAATAAAAGTCACATATACAAACATAATGCCATTGTAATAGAGCAATTTGTGACATTCCACAATGCAGATTCATCCATCTCTGCTCATTTCACTCAGACAATTTAACAAAGAGATAGAGACAATCACAGAGAACATGATATAGTTATAGACATTATATAGCGTAGACAAATACATTATATAGAATCTTTACTGCAGCAACCCGGGTTTGAATCCAACTAATCCCTTTGCTGTATGTCATTCCCTCTCTCCCCTGCTTCCCTTATCTCTCTCAACTGTCATCAAATAAAGGCGGAAAATTGACCCTAAAATATCTAACCCAATTAATACTACCAGATGTTTCATTCTGCCTTTATCATAGCACTGAGATTCGGATCTGGAATTCAAATTGGGATTCTTACAGTTGTTTCTTGCTTTGGAAAGTAGCCAGGCTGCAAATAAATTGAAAGCAATGCGGTTCTCTTTGCAACGGTGGCACAAACAGTAAAACACTTGTAAACACTTGGGGTTGTGGGTGAAGAGGTAAAAGTTGTCTACATATGTTTTGATTTTTGGAATTTACATTTTGTCTAACAAATGCATGTCATTTGCAGCGTTCAACATCAACATTGAAAAGTCATTTTTGGTGCAATGTATATTTGCAGATGCTGTAAAATGTTACAAAAGTAACTGGTTCACTGTGGATGACAGAATAAAGTGATGCTGGTGAGACTGAATGAAAGCATGCAAGAGTTGCATTAAAAACTGACTTGATCCCAACATAAGCAACACTTCTTCCAAAGGTAGTATGGCCGATCTGACCACATAGTTATTGCAACAAGTGCTGTGTACAATCTCCTCAGTATTTTCCCCAATACAGATGTAGGTCTCATCTTAATACTCGCTGTATGTTGTGCTTTTGAGTAAAACAAAAAGGTAATGTGCAATGCTCTGAGGTAACTAACAGAAAGGTTCAAATAAAGAACATTTTAATGAATAGTTTTTATTAAATGTCCTTTCAGAAACAATAAAAGCCAATCTCTTTTAAAACAAACCTTGTCTTGGTCATTCAGTTTTTGATCCACCTGTCCCTTATTCTTAATCTGGAAATGAATGAATAACACAAAACATGGCATATTTCAATGACAGAAATCCAGAGCAATTTTTCAAGTACTAGTGTATAAGTCTAGAATGATTTTTTACATTTTCATCCATATCAAAATGATCTTTTTACATATGCTAATGGGACTTATGTAACACAGGGCAAAAAGCTTATCCTTGCAAAGAATTCCAGAAAACCACATAATTAGTTTAGTGTGAGCATGGCTTGCTATGGAGCAGGCTTAGCTTCACTGAAACCCCCACAACATTTATGGGGTTAAACATATAATTTTATAAGATTGGCACTGGGCTAACTAATCATTATGGAAAAATTGTGCAATTAAGCAAGTTTGAAACTCACTTACAGGAGCTCACCCACAAAATCAAAAATACCGGATAAGGGGATGAATGGCAATGTATAAAATACTTGTTCATTATAAAGGGAAGTTTAAAAAAAGTTTTTTTCCTCTAACAAAGTACACTCAGACATGCAATACTCGATACAAAAAAATAGGCACAACCTATTTAGGAGGCCAATCCACATGTATTATTAAGCACCTCCTTAAGCATTCAATCATCTTTGATAATGAATCATTAGATGCACATAGTTTTACAAATAGAAAAAAATAGTGAAACATGCTCTATTTGTACATATTCCACTTAAGCCTGTTTTCAAGTGTCTTTATTTGTGCTCAATAATGCAGGCAAGAAAATCACAAAAAGTTGCATCAGTTCATCTGGAAACAGTATGAATCCAGATGAATTAATTCAACTATTTTGTGTCTCTTTTCAAATGACAAAAAAAACTCACTTAAAACCTGAAACTCGATAAGCAAATATGATAGATGTGACAGGTGCAGGATTTTTGAAAGACATTTTGAAAAAAAAGATGAAACATTTAAAATATATAAATTAATGATAAATAATGACTGACTGGATAAGATATTGACTCATGAAAAAAAAGGAGTGATGAAAAAGAGACCCCTATGCTGCCTAGGCATGGTGGCATTCTTGATACTGCAGAAAGCAGACTGTGTACCTGATCCTCGCGTTCAAAGCCCGGAGCTCTAGGATACTTAGACATCAGAGATGACACACTGGATGTGATGGACTCTGAACATAAGCTACCATTAGTTAAGGGTTTGGGCCTGCCGATGGATCCCAATGGGAATAACAAACTGTTGCTTCCTGAGCTTGGCGTTATAGTTGGGCTATTAGAACATGATACCTGAGGGAGAGAAGTGCAGAGCATCCTTAATGAAATTATGTTTCCAAAGGGAAATCACTGGTGCTGAATGATCGAGAAAACTAAAAGGTGCTTGGAATCAGCATCAGTCAGGATTATAATCGCTATTTAAGTATCCTCTCTGATTTACCCATCTATCTTTAATAAATGATTTCTCCACTACTAAATGAAATAGAATTTTTTAAATGAAAAAAACCTTATGAATGACACACTGAGATTTAAAAAAGTAAGTAATGGAATGATTAAATGTATGAAAAGCCCATGCAGATAGATAAAAGGTGGTAAAAACCTGAGAGGTACAAGTCATTTAGGTAGTTGCATCTTTGCAACTTTTCATAAATTGTGTATTCTACATGATTAAAACCTTCCAATTCAATTTATGTGGATTTCCTTTAATTCGAAGGACATGTGTCGTAAAGGAGGTCTGATTGACGCACACTTCCTACCTGGCCATTACTGCTAGTCATACTGGTGGTGGAGTTGCCTCCACTATTCCATTCACTGCCTGGACACTCTGAATACTGCTGAGAGCTTATCTGGCTCTGTGAACCTGACTGAATTGCTGTTAGTAATGAGCTCATGGTTTCCTCTGTAGAGGGAATTCCTAGAGAGACATAAACAACAGTTTTTACACGACTCATTAACAACCAGTCAGAAATTAGAGGAAAAATAATGAAATGCTGGTAGCATACTTTCCACGTGTGCGAATGCACAAAAAGGCCCTCGGGGACAGTATCCAGTTTGTCTCATGTCATTGCATTTAGTGGATTTGTAGATCTAACGAATAAGAAAAAAAGAAGTTGGTGCTATATGGCGTAGGTGTACAGTTGGCCTGATAACAGAGGGCATTGGATGAGAACAAAAAGCAATTACTCACCTCAGGGTGAAACTGCTGCTCAGTGCGGGAATGACAATACTGGCAACCATCTCCGCTTTCACACTTGGAGGGCTCACCCCACTCATCCCCATGTTTCACATTAGGGCATGGAGTTGATCTATTGGGTTATCCAGTAGGATTCAAGGTCAACTATACAAAGACTGAAAGAACCTCATTTGATTTTTAATTAGTATATTTTATTTTTATGCAATTAATCCCTGCTTACCTGTACTTAAACTTGCGTGGATTTCTTCTTCGATCTCGACTGTTGTGGTAGTGGGGGCAGGCATAACCCTGTCTGCATAGTCTCGGAGGCTTGGTGCATTGATCTGTTTTGTAGTTGGCTAATACAAAGTTGGTATCTGCAAGTAAAAATAATTTCTAGGGCATTAGACTTGTCACAGTGATGCCAGTCTTATGCTGGTGTTGCATCCTACCAACACTGTCATGAACCAGTATCACTGTATTCGGTTAGAGAAAGTAACTGCAATTGACTCAAAGTAAAGTTAAATTTTAAGCCAGACGGCTGCATCAGTAACACTGACACTAGACAGAAATGCCAACTATGTTACACCCTCTTTGATTAGTTATCTGAACATAAGGTTCTTTGTTGTGCAGCTTTATTCATTCAACTAGTTGCTAAACATCAGCAAACACCACTCATATACATTTTCTAGATTATACACTTAATGGGAAAGGCCTGTTTTACGTGTCATGATTGGTCCCGACGTTGTGGGGGTGGACATAGACTTAGACAGAGGTTGGGGGGGGTGGATTAAGGCCAGATGGCCTTCCTGGCGCCCCGGGGGGTTTGAACCCACTGCCACTGTCAGTTCGCTCAAGCGAGCGCTCTAACCATTGAGCTACTGTAGCCTCCTTAATATACACTTAATGATTAAATGTAGTTGATGTTTTGATATACATATTTGATCATCACCATCTCGCTGGACTTGTTTGCTGGAAAAAATACTGTTGGCATTAACATGCTGCTTACTTACCTTGCCATCTGGGGTCCTCTGTAAGTGTCTTCTCAATCATGGCTTGGCTCGCCAGTACACCTGGCTGAAGGTCAGGGATTCCCTCCCCTGATCCCAACTGTCCATTCTGGAGGGCCTCCTGTGCTTGGATCTCTCTGTACAGATGAATTGTAGTCCAAACTTTCCTCATTTAAAATTGGCCTTAAAATGTGTCTTGAGTGGCAGGATAGATATTCAATTCTGCTTATTCACACAAAAATCCAGGTGCAAACACACCCAAGACTTATTGGGGATCGATTGTAACTCAAATGAGAGCTAGTTTTGAGTACACTGTGGCTGGATACAGGACTGTGAAACAGGCTCTCTCACTAGGTAAAAACCTTTCAAGAAGAAGCTATATCTTTGTTTTCTATGGTTATATTACATATGAGCACAACCATTTCATGTCAAATCTCTAGTAACCTTAAAGTAACCTTAAAATATTATTCATGAAACCCACTGAATTAAAAAAAAATCTGAACTAGCATATAAGGACTTTTTTACTTTTATAAAATTATATGTTGTAAAATATGATCAGTGTTTAATGCAACTCTATCCCATTAATTAAAATAAGAATCATGTGTTAGCTGTTTTTGGGGTATGACCTTCAAAGTATGTGACAACAGAGATATCATCTGTTTTAGCTTAAATATTTATACCCACTTGTGGCTGATGGGAAAAATGTTGTATAGGGAAAGGAGAGGCTTTCCTTTTCTTTGTGTCTCACCGGATGTCATAGACTGGGGGTCGAAGATCATGTGGACCATGAGCAAAAGCACAGTGGAGGCCATTCTTCACACAATGTCCACGAGCATCTGTCTCATGGATGCAAGTGCCTGTCTTGTAATAACGTAGATGATACTTTCGCTCTGTGTCACCAGTGGTTCGGTGTAAGTAGGGACAGCTAAAGGGGTAAGTACATGATACAACAGATCAATAGGCATGTCAAGTAATTTACTCTTAACAAAAAAGACCAAGTTTAGTAATAAATAACTGAGTAAAAGACTACAGTTCATGGAAAACTACTACCTCCCCAAACCAAACTTAAAATCTAAATCTATAGGTTAACAATGACAACAAAAGAAAAAAATCCACTGGCAGGAATCATCCCTCTCTATGAAAAGTGAAAGATTATAGCAACATAAAAATTGTGGATAACATGCCTGACCAAATGTCAAAATGTACATACATTACGTTGTTTTTTTTTACACCAAGACGGTAGCAGCCTTGGTAAGTTGGTGTGCATGTTGGTATGCATATTTTTTTATTGTTGAGTTCTCTGGCAAAAAGGTGGAGGTACTTATTTTTATATTAACAGTGGCTGGTTCAAAGATGTGACAATGATTCTGCAGCTCTATTCTCCAAGTATGTAAACATTTTTTCATCAACTGTAAACCCTTATACTACCCTCTTGAATTTGCTTCATTCATTCAGGCTGGTGTTTACGTTCCACCACAAGCCAATGTGCAGGAGACACGTCATATGCTTGCTGACCAGATACCATGTGTGGATAGGATAAACCTGGACTCTTTTGTTATTGTCCTTGGTGACTTTAATGAGGGGAATCTAGGCCATGAAACATCTGAATATAGTCAGTTAACTAAATGCCCAAAAAGGAGGGAGAACATTTAAGATCGTTATTACACTACAATTTTTAGTGCCAAACAGGAGACCCCCCCCCCCACACACACACACACACACACACACTACACTAGAACCCTCTGACAACACCATGGTCTGACTGAATCCTGCACACAGGCAGAAATTAAAATTCTCAAAATCTATTGCGAGGACATCTAAGAAGTACACCAGTGAAGCTAAAGAGCCTAGCTACTAAACACGTGGCCCACACCCCGCATGCAGCCCTCAGGCCATATAATCGTGGCCTTCCGTTGAATCATAGTGACTGCCAATTGAAATATTATATCCTCATTTCAATAAACATAAACCATTTCTCAACTAAATTCTTACTAACCACAAGAGGGCGATGGCGAATACTGTGCTTATTTAGCAATGCTGGGTTCAACATAGAAGAGAAGACGATCTCTGTGTGAGAACTATAGCCTCGCCATCATGGGAAAACTGGCAAAACGTAAAATTTCTGATGAACACAGGGTATTTTTAAAACAGGAGGTGAAGAATTCGCTTTTGTTGGTGTAAATAACAAACCAGTGTGCCTTCTTTAGCAGAGAATAGCAGTAGTAAAACAAGCAAAACGGTTCAACGTCACCATGATAGCTGTCACAATGACACCGGAATAGCATATCCATCTGGGAGTAATTTGAGAAGAGATAAAATTCACATTCTCATTGAAATCATAAAAAAGAGGTGATTCAGTTCAACTGGATCAGAAGTTTATTTGGAAACATTTTGTCACCGGTGAGTGGCGAAACGTTTCCAAATGAACTTCTAAAGTTTCGTCACTCACCAGTGACGAAACGTATCCAAATAAACGTCTGATCCAGTTGAACTGATTCACCTATTTTTTTTTATTTCCATACCTGGATTATTAGGCATGCATCAATATATCAATATACATGCATCAATATACTCTCATTGAAAGCTTTCTTGGCCAGCAAACCGTGTTGGCTGTAAGGAAAATTAGTTTCACTGAGGCATCATGCAAAATAGCAATGTAGCAAGGAGTTGGAGGCCTTTCACCAAACAGGGGCTGATTAAGAAATGTTTTCTGGACTGCAGTGAGTCACTGTTCACTGATTTTAAAAACAAGGACAATATCCTCCGGCAGATATCCAAGTTGCCACTTCCAGATTCAACCCTCTCGTAGTGTTTGGAAAACATTTCTGACTTTTTGTTTCAGAAGCCGATTGAAGAGCTCAGGAAGACGGAGTATTTAAGCATTGCTGACGAGCCAACCGACGTGTCGGACACCATGCAACTTATGGTCTGGGTGTTTTCTTAATTGCAATACTTTTGTGTAGGAAATGCTCGCTCTTCGGCCTCTGAAAGCTCAGACAAGAGGAGAGGATATTTGTTTGTCACTCGTGTTTTTTTTTCCAAGGACCGGAAAGAGAGATTGATTTTGGAAAATTGGTTTCAGTTACCACCAATGATGCGCCATCAATGGTTAAGAAGTGGAGGGCACATTGTCTGACTGAGAAAAGACGGCGTAGTTCCCGACTTCTTTGCCTATCACTATATTCTTTATCAGGAATAGATATGTTGCAAGCTTAAGGGTGGTGAACTCAAAACAACGATGGGTAAAGTAGTCATGTTTAAAACTACACCAGTGGTCAGGCACTGAAACACCGACAAATCCGCAAATTAGTTGAGGAGTACGAGACAGTATCAAGACCTGACACTGCACGCCGAAGTCTGATGGTTGAATAGAACCTGCGCCCTCTAACAATTCATTATTATATGATACATATAACGGGTGGCATGGCTCAGTGGGTAGAGCAGTCACCTAGTGATTGGAAGGTTGCAGGTTCGATCCCCACACCTGCTGACAAGCGTGTCGAGGTGTCCTTAAGCAAGACACTGTTCCCCTAACTGCTGTGCCCTGTGATAGACTGGTGACCTATACAGGGTGTACCCCGCCTCTCGCCCAATGAGAACGGAGATAGGCTCCAGTTCTCCCGACAACCGATTTCGGATAAGCAGTTTATGATGGATGGATTATGTAACCGACGAGTCCTACGCCACAGTCAATATTTGCGCAAAGAAGGTCAACCTGTTTCGGATCAACCTGTGTGCAAAAGTGCCTTTTCATCAATTAAAATTATCAACTCAAAATAGCGCAACTCTCAGTGACAAGCGCCTAAGCGATTGTCTGTGCACAGCAACGTCCGTGTACCATCAAGACTTGAGACCATAAATGGAGAAAATGCAGACTCAACCCTCGCATTAAGTAAAGCCAATGTTGTTTTTGTTTATCTTTACTGTATCACAGGCCTGGATGAATAGCAGCTCATCTGTCAAACCATGCATCTGAAATCAGCTAATGTCCTTTTTCAGTTTGAACAGGAAAATGTTCAAAAACTTTATTTTTCTTTTTTACTGAGCTTTTTATTTGATTTCTCCAATTGTTCCAAGAGAACAAACTTACAATTAACAATTAAAATGAGTAATTATTGTTTATTTTAAAAATGTTCCAATATATGTATAGCTGTGGAAATTTACTATAATGAAAAATCAAAAAACACTTTCCATCAGGGAGGGGACGCACCCTAGTGCCTTCTAGTGACCACCTGCCATTGGTTAGAGCCCGCTTTATCTTTGGGTCTTGCCCATGAGCCATGTAAAGTTGCATAGCCCTACTACAGAGGATCTTCATGCAAGCATGACTGCACTAACTGGGATGTTTTCAGACTGCCACCAACTGTCTGGAAGAGTACACAGAGGCTGTGACCTCTAACATGAGCATCTGTGAGGACAACTGTATACGATAACGCGCCAGGGTTAGTGTGCATGCGCACACATACACGTGTGTGAATGTGTGTGTGCGTGTATGACAGAGAGAGAGAGAATACCCATCTAAAATAACTCTGATATTTACTCTTGTATTTTAGCTGTTTACATCAGAGCAGTTAGTTCCTAAGAGAAAAAAGATCTTCACTCTATCCAATGTGGACATAGAGGTATTACCTTAAGAATCCACAGCCAATATGAATTTTCTAAGTTTTCCTTCCTTGAATAGCAACAGTTGCCATGGCAGCAGATAAGGTCAAAAAAAGTGGCTTCTATTGTTGAGGGGGGGGGCAGGATGGAGGTTGCAGTACTTCATTCTCAGTAAAAACAATATTTCCTGAGATGAAATGTTTAACCATAAAGATTCATTATGTAAAAAAATTCTTAAACTGGCAACTAAATAGTGATCAAGCCAACTTTTTTTGGAGTAATAGGAGGCACCTCCTAAATGGCTTGTCAATAGATCATCTTTCAGAAAAGAAAATAATAAATCAAGCATACCTTCTCATAGGATGAATGTAGGCCTAAATACATACATTACTTAGTTCTTTTGAAAGACCAAAAGGTAAACCCCCAAATAAAGTGATGACCAAGATGGCTTGCTTTCACAAGGTACCACAATAGCTGCATGGTGCCATAGTCTAGAAAGTATCTCAAGCAAGATTTTGATATTCTCACCAGTAAACATTCTGTATGTGAAAATCAAGAAACTGAGACACAGCCATTTCCTCTTTCAATCAAACAAACATAATATCAAGGATGTTAGCACAACCAGATATTTTTAAGTGCTGCCAACTTCAGCTTTAGATTAAATCTGATGACAGATAATGAACTTTGCAGATAATAGCTTTCTTCTAATGGCTTTTAATTTTAGAGGCTTGTAAAGGAAAACTTTAGAGGGAAAGAAGTGTCACTGAGCATTGTCTGGGCTAAACGATTGTAATTCCCAGCCTGGCCTCTAAAATTTTCTATCCTATTCAAGTAAGATATGTGGATATTATTGATCCAAAATGTTATAATACTGTTTAACCACAGAATGATGAGGCTTTTTGATTGTCAAATTCGTTTGGACAGTAAAGGGGCATTTTGCCATTGTGGTCGGCTGACATCACATGATACTGACTATAATGTCCTTTAATATCCCCCAGTTCAATGCCCACTGTGAACACAGCATTATGAGCCTGTTTTGAACAGAGCAACCTTCTATAGTTCATTACCTTTCACAGCAAATCTTGTTTAAACTTAAACATTAACTACCAGCAAAGAACTTAAAAGGAATATGACCTGGGCCTGTTATACTTCAGTTCACCACTTGCATCAATATTTTGCTCGTTTGAAACACTGTAACACGTGATTTGATCAGGCAAATATACTCATATTAAGAGTTAGACAAAGGCTGCTCTGGCCACTAATCTAATAGCTAAAGGGGGAGGCCAGCTCAATCATTGGTCTTAGCTCAGACACAGAGGAGACAGTAGCAGAGAGCAGCTACGGCACTATTCATTAAGGATAATGCCTCCCTCCTTCTCCATGATACTGGTGTAAGCATGCAGCTAATTTGGAAATAAGTAGAAGTAGATAACTTCAAATAACTAAGGCTGTATCCACACAGACCAAGGCAACCTAAACACTGAGAAAGGTAGAATATGGCAAGCTAATTAAAAAGCCTTTATTCACATGGCTATGAGTCACTGTGTTTCGACTGGAGCTTTTTGAGTATGGAGAAGCTGCGTATGTCTTGATGCATGCTCAATAATCCAGGTGAGGGAAATCACAAATCTGTCATTGTCATACAATACTGTGATTGCAAATATTCCCCAATCCTTGTGAATGGCACTCATTGCCACTGAATGTACAGTCAATGACCAAACTTGAATATGAATCCAGCTTATTGTAGTGGGGTATCGATGTACTGTTTATAAGGGGGAGGGGGTGCTTGCAGTCAGCTCAGACTGAAGATGTTACCTGTTTGAGTGATGAAATGTTTCTGAATAAACTTCTGATCCAGTTGAACTGATTCACCTCTTTTTGTGAAGAAGCTTCATAATTTACCTTCCAGTTCCTCCCCTCCTCATTTTTTAGTGTCTCTGTATGTGTGGACACAGCTTCGGTTATTTCCAGTTCTGTCTTGCAGTCATCCCTCAGTTTTTTTTCTGTTCTGGTTTTACAATACACATATAGTGTGTGGGATGCATATTTTAAAGACCGAAAGATTTCTAAGTGCTACTTCTAACAGATATAACTAACAGATTGCCTTTGATATTTCTTTGCACTGTATTGGGATGTCTTTTGCACTTTTATGACTGCAGTGTGATGTTAGTTCCTCATAGGGTTAAATACAGATCTTTATCTTCTTAAGAGACGACATTCTTAAATTAACCTTCCATAACTCATGACACAAATCCAAAAGTATTTGAAATGCCTCAACTTGATATGTGTCAATTCGTTAAAAGCTAATTTTGGCGTTTCAAATGGATTGCATAACAAAACGTAACTTTGTTTCCAACAATATGGGACAGAAGTGCAACTTCTCCTTTGGCCATTGGGAGAAAACAAGGAAGCAGCGAGAGCAGTGGAGGTGTGTTCTGTCCTCTTTCCCCTCGTGTTATAGAGAGGACTAAAACAAAACAAAAGCAGAATTTGATGGTCACGCATTCTCGCTTCGCCAACTAAACACTAGAACAATATGACGTATGTTTACCTTGGTTAGCAACTTGCTATTATGTGATGCCCCCAAGATCCAGGAATGTTGAAGATAGAAAGAAAAAACCATGCAGCACCGCCGAATTCAGTGACAGAGGACCAATCAGAAGGGACAACAAATTTACACGATCAGAGGAAACCCAAACATGTCAGTAACAGACACCTTCCACACTTACTCATCTCCATCCGGGCAAATCCCTGTAGTCTCGTCGTACTTTGTGCAGTATACATCGGGGCTGTAGTTAAAAGTCCCATCTCTTCTTCTGATGGGTCGCCTCCTCCGCTGGTTGAGAAAATGCCAATGGAAACAGGTAAAGGGTCTGTGCTGTGTACACTTGTGCTGAAGAAACAGAGGGCACTGCTCCGTCCTGAACTCCTTCAGATAGCTGCAACAGCAAGGAAAACAAAAGTCGTGTTAGCATGCACAGTGACACGTCTCGGCAGTCGGCGGGGAGGAAAAGCTGAGGTAAATGGCCGAGGTTTCGCGCTGCGTTGACAGCGGGGCAGTATACCAAATGCCTCGCGAAAACAGTGTTATTGGGACATTTCCAGAGAAAATACGCAGAGATTTGGACGTAGCGCTGATTGAGGAACGCATTGCGTACGTCTATAAACGTGCGTAGCGAGAGGAACTCAAAATAAGGCCGTGCTATTTACAAAGCGGACTGGTTAGCGAGTTGCTGGCTAGTCATTATTCTTACAAGTTACCGTTGCGATATCCAAAAAACCGGCTCAAAACAAGCATCCAACCTCCTGGTAACGTTTATAAACAAGTCAAGTAACGTTTGGCACAACCATTCTCCAAGTTAACCTTTCTCTCTCATCAACACAACACCCGCTACCGTTAGCGTCCAATCGCTATTTGCTAATGTAGGTAATCACAAAGCCAGGAAAAGCACCATGTTTTTTTACGGTTTGAGAAGAGTAAAAAGAAACACAGAAATGTAAATGCAAACATTTGCAAGTCATAGAAAAAATCTTCATCAACGGAAGATTCATTTACTTTTGCGACCACTTTACTTACGTATAGTGGGTAGGTTTCTCAGTTTGAGGAGAAGCATTGGCCGCCGTTTTCGAAACCGACGGCATTTTCAGTCAAAACAATAAAGTACGCATGCGCGTAGCACCGTCGCTTGCATGCACGTCTCCCAGGCACTGCACAGCGAATGGCGCTGAAGACAGGAAGGGGACAGGGACAGTGAGCGCCTCTCGAAGCATCCTCAAGAATTTTCCTTTTTGACACACACATACATGAATACAACAAATCAATTAGGCATATGATAGTAATTCAATGATAATGCCAATAATGTTTATGTTTGTATAGTATGAATTTTAAAAACCCAAGCAGCACAGCAATGTTACTCAATAAGTATAGGGCATAAGAGATTTATAGAAAAAGAACACCCTACTTATTTCTATAATGTCAAAATCTTCCATTTCCATTTCACAAGCCTTGACAATTATCTTCCTCATCTAAGCTAGACACGTGCTAAACTCTTAGGTTTCTCCAGAATATCACAAAAAGAGGTGAATCAGTTCAACTGGATCAGAAGCTTATTAAGAAATCACAAAAGAGGTGAATTTGTTTCCCTACCTGGATTATTGAGCATGCATCAAGACATTTATTAAGAAATGTTTCATCACTCAGGTGACTATAACAGGTGACTTCTTCAGTCTGAGCTGAATGCAAGCACCCCCCCTTTATAAACGTTACCTTGATACCACACACCAATAGGCTGGGTTCATATGATAGTTGGGTCATAAACTTTCACATTCAGTGACAATGAGCACCATTCACAAAGGGTTGGGGAATATTTGCAATCACGGCATTGTTAGACGCCGATAGATGTACTCTCAGGTACCCCCCCTATTCAAAGACGGTCGTTCCCTCTTCACGTAAATGCCCTCCTTCACCCCCCTTTCAAACCAGCGTTCCTCCCTATCAAGGATGTGAACATCATCATCTTGAATGAGTGGCCACTAGCCTGTAGATGGTGGAGACTGCAGAGTCCTGACCATTTAACTCACTGACCAGTCTGCATAAAAGCAATTCCCTTTATAACAGATGCAACCACCTAAGGCATACATCTGCAATGTCTTTTAGCGGTGTATGCACATTTTGTCTTGACTATCCTGTAGATTGTTTTTACATATTGTTCATCAGGGAGGGGATGCTGCAATCAGCTCAGACTGAAGATGTTCCCTGGTTGAGTAATGAAACTTATATGAATAAACTTCTGATCCAGTGGAACTGATTCACCTTTTTGTGATTGTTTTGTTGTAGTGTCATTCTGTGAAGTAAGATAAGATAAGATATTCCTTTATTAGTCCCGCAAGGAGGAAATTGCGTACCTGTGAGAAGCATGAAACCAAAGTCAAATTCCATACATGTTAAAACCTACATGGCCAATAAACTGATTCTGACTCTCTCACAGATCTAAGTATTGCTTAGCTGGAAGTAGGCACTACAGAAGAACAATACAAATTTGACATAACCCTATTCTGGGAGGTTAAAATAGATGGGGCAGCATGGCTCATGAGGTAGAGTAGGTTATCAAGTATTTCGAAGGTCGCTCATTCGAGCCCATCCCCTTCATAAAGTGTGTTGAAGTGTCCTTGAGCAAGACACTGAACCCCTAACTGCTCTCCACTGCTCCTATACAATAGGATGGGATAAATGCACAGGACACATTTCCTTGTAAGAACACAATGACCAACTAAACTTTCTTGTCTTTCCTTTTGCTCTACTGAATCATGAGACTTCTATAAATATTATTTGGTTGATCAAGCTAAAACAGAGCGTTTATTGTCATATGCACTATGAAACAAGTTCCCCAGTGGCATAGAGGGGTAAGACACCTATGTTCAGTACATCTCTGTGTCATACAGTCGGGGGTTTGAATCCCAGCTGCACCGTTTCCAACCACAGCCAGAGGTCCATAGTTAGTGGGTCATAATTGGCTAAGCCTCACATGGGTATAGGGGTTAGGTTGGATAAAGTATTGTGGGTTCACTAGTGTCCCACAATACTTTATCCAACCTAACCCCTATACCCATGTGAGGCTTAGCCCATTATGACCCACTAACTAAAGGCATGTGCACACACAC
>OMLC01046752.1:0-18120 GCA_900302585.1 Regalecus glesne | reverse complement strand
CCCCAACCACCTCAACTGGCTCCTTTCTATTTGTAGGACCAGTGGCTCTACTCCGAGTCCCTCACGTATGCCTGAGCTTCTCACCCTGTCTCTAAGGGAGACACCAGACACCCTCCTAAGAAACCTCATCTCAGCTGCTTGTATCCGTGATCTGGTTCTTTCAGTCATGACCCAGCTTTCATGGCCATAGGAGAGAGTGGGCACAAACATTGACCTGTAGATTGAAAGCTTTGCCTTCTGGCTCAGCTCTCTCTTGGTAATGATGGTTTGGTAAAGGGAGCGCAATACTGCTCCAGCAGCTCCAATTCTCTGGTCCAACTCATGCTCCATTCTCCCCTCACTTGAGAACAAGACCCCCAGATACTAGAACTCCCTCACTTGGGGTAAGGACTCATTCCCTACTCCGATTGGACCAGCCTCTGGTGTCCTGCTTAGAACCATGGTCTCAGATTTAGAGGTACTGATCCTCATTCCAGCTGCTTCACACTCAGCTATGAACACTCCTGCTTAGCCTCCCCAGAAAATAAAGGCATTGTTGCACTTTATCCACTGCTTTGAGGTCTTGTAAGCCCAGCAGAGGTCCTCTGTGATGGTGACTCCTAGGAACCTGAAGCTGAGGACTCTTCACAGCCTCTGTGTTAATGTGGATAGGACAGTGTGTGGTCTTCTTGGACGTCTTGAAGTCAATGAAAATCTCTTTGGTGTTGAAGACCAGGTTGTTAGCACACCACTTTGTCAGGTTCTGAACCTACTCCCAGTATGTGGCTTTTTCATTGTCTGATATGAGCCCGATAACTCTCTTGTCATCAGCAAACAATAGTGTTTTAGTTCTGGATAAGTTGGGAGTTGTGTGAACAGTGCATAAAGGAGAGGGCTAAACACATAACGCTGGGGTATGCCAGTGCTCAGAGTAAGAGTGGGGATGTGCTAACCAGGTTTTACTGTCTGGGGGTGGTTGAGGAGAAACTCCAGTTTCCATTTACATAGGGAGGTAATATATTCTAGTTTGGGGAGTTGTTGACCAGCTTGTTTGGTATAATGGTGTTAAATGCCAATCAGTAATCAATGAAGAGCATCCTGATGTAGGTCTTGGGTCAGATGGCATCCTATGTTTGCCCGGTAGGCAAACTATTGTGTGTTTAGGTCAGCAGGGACAGTGTCTTTAATGTAGGTTAGTGCCAGATGTCCAACACACTTTGCAAGGACAGGGATGAGAGTGACTGGCCGATAGTCATTTGGACAGGTCATCATAGGTTTTGGGAATGGGCACGGTGGTGTTGGATTTGAGGCCAGTGGGGCCTGTGCATAAGGATAGAGAGAGTTTAAAAATGTGTGTGAATACCTCTGCTAGCTGCTCAGCACAGCCCTAGAGTACACACCCTATTGCACCTTCAGGGCCTGTTGGTTTCTGTGTGTTGATGGAGCTTGGGAGTGTGTGGAACATGGGTCTGTGGGTTTCCCAACAGTTTGAAACCCACTTGAGGTTGGTTATTGTTGAGTTCCACTGCAAGGTTGGCAGTGTTGTTAGTTGGTGTATATTGTGTTTTAAATTTCCTTCTGAAACTGCGACGGTCTGAATGCCATGTCACATCCTCCATGTCTTGGCTTGTGGGTAAAAGATGTCCTTGAGTTGGTTTTTCTTTTTGCTGTTTCTCTCAAACACAGTTGGATGGATAGTTAGCTAGATTCGTATTTCCCTTGGTAGAGGGTATTTGTTTTCACCTTTTGTACATAGCCTCATAGAGTAAATACATGCACACATCATATACATTCCACTCAACATACATAGAGAACACGGAAACAACTTTACATTAACACAAGTTGTATCAGATATATTCACTTCCTCCACAAAGTATGATGCAATTGTATTTTTTGTTCCACCAATTGGTTATTCTTCATGCATGAAGGTTGAGTTTGGTGTCACTGCAGGTATCAATCAGCACTGTGAAATGCACTGAATAGCCCCTCTGGCTTTTGGCATTTTTTGGTGAGAAAATCAGCTTTTTGTTCTCTCTCCATGTTCCGGTCCTTTGGCAGATTTCAACAATGCACACTGACAGCATTGGCAGAGGCCCTGGAAACACATGAAAGCAAGCTACAGTAATAAGAAGCAGCAGATACCCTCAACACATGAGGGGAGCAATGCTCTCAGCGGAAAATAAAAATGAATTGTTCTACTTGAGGGGAAGACACTGATTGCAATCTGCCAGGGTGCAAACAGTGTTGCACTGTGGTGGGCCATTAAAAGGCCAATTGTCTTCGATTGGAGCCTGTGGGTGGGCGGATCTGGAAAGAACCGAAAATAGGTGTTGATTATAATAAGGCATGTTTTTTTCTTCCCGGAATAGAGGAGGAACAGTAGATTTCTAAAGTGAGTAAATCTATTAATCCACATCCTCCTTGGAGTTTACGACCTCTTGCATTGTCGCATGCAGTTCCGTTGACTTGGAAAAGGATTACACATATGCCTTGTTTGACAGTGAATATGTATGGAGTAGTAGAAATACTCATATGCGTCAGCTCTGTGCATTTCCTTGTATGCATTTAATGGATGTCAGTATGTGTCTATTTTTATTGCAGCAGAGCTGCATTTTTCATAGATAAATACTACCTCACTGTAAATGAAATGGCTCTGGGGATTCTGTAAAGCGTAACAAGCATTTTGTTTACACTGTTCCAAGCCATGCTCTAAATTATGTAAACATGTACCCATACATTACTGGAGACATTTAAACATTCTATACAAATGTCCACATGGAAGTCAGCAGCACTTCATGCTACATAGGTTATAGTCCACAAGTAATCGAAAACAGTTTATTTTCCAAAATGTAGTTTTGATGAAAGCTGAAAGTAAGGCCCTTTTAGAGTAGTCGATATTGTGACTGATTATGATATCTGATGATAGAAATATGAACACAGAAGAAAGGGCCCTGTCAGGAGTGTTAAGGGGCTGGTAGGGACAGCATATTAGCTCTCATGCCACACCACAGGAACTCAAGCTGATTACTGTCAAGCCTCAAATTACTGCTTTGCAAAGGCTAACATCTTCTTCAATCTGACCCCCACCTCTCCAGCCTCCCTGCATGTCACCAAGAATGAGACAATTAGGGAAAATATGGGCTTTGTCTGCTTCGTGCAACGTGCTTCCTCCTCTTTTGAATATTCCTGCTGGGTTTTTACCATGTTGTAATTCCATAAGAAAACAAACATTGATTTCTTGCCTTTTCTGCATTTTTATGTTTGATTTCATGTAGCCGTGGATATTTTTCCCCCACACGTGTTTGAAATGCTTTACAGTTTTAAATGGGAAAAGCTGGTTCGAATTTGAAATGTATTTGTGTTTTTTTTTCTCATTCCCCTCTGGTCCCAAAGACAGGCATCCTAATTTCATTTGATCCTTAGACATCGTTTTTTGAAAAATAAGGCCTAATTTAAGGAGGGGGGAGAAATCTTCTCCATCCATCAAAAATGTTCTGCAGCCATAATTTGATTCCAGGGCAATAGTTATAATGTAATCAACACGCTTCCTGCCGTGGTCGTGGACTGCCTGTTAAAAGTTAAGTGACTAGCCAAGACAACAGGCCTCACATGCTCTTCTAAAGAATGTCCTTCTTTGTTGTCTGAACAGTATTCTCATCTGTCTCTTCTTTTTGCTCCTCTTCCTACCAGGTCCTCTGAAGATAGACAGTTTTGTTGAGAAGAGACCCTTGCTGGGGGTGTGTAAGACCACAGGATCCTCTGGGTGAGTCCCAAAGCATAGTGCAGCCAAAATTGCTTTCCTTGTCAACATATGTTCAGATATTCTTGTGATAACTAGTCCTTCACAGTTTCATAGTGTTGGTATTTTACTGAACAGGTTAAGTGTAGTTTTCAATGTTATTGTGTCCCAATGCTTTCAGCATCACAGAGAAAAGGGCTGTGTCACTACAGATAACCTTGTAGAAAGCTCCATCCATAGAGCCATTGCAGAACGCTATTCCCTAACTGATACTGATGTTACTATGTTTTTCATGGAGCGACAGTCTGTGACCTTTTTGGAAGATGACACATTTTAGTTCTGTATGTTGGAGAGAAACTCTTCAACTCGCTAACACTTGCAATCCAATATCTATACTTGCAAACTTTCCACTGTTCAGTTGGATGAACATCAGTTAGCATGGAGTTATTTTTATTTGCCAACTGATGGGTTCTGAAGCTCACTAGCTGAATTATTATATTTACATCAGTTATGGTCGTTATTGGTCGCTAACAGTGTCTGATAGGCTGCTCAATGAGCAGAGTTCTGACTTGCATAATGGCAGTTGTCAGCAGTGTTTAACCCAACATAAACCTACTCATCAGATTCAACTGAATTATCATTTATGCTTGGAACTAGGAACTGTCCACTTTTCCAGTGGCAGCATCTTATTGCTTGACAAACACAGGGGCAGGGGGTTAAGCAGTTAACTAGATGTCAATATTAACAAGTTCATAAGATACAGGACAACTCAGTGAAACAAGACTAGAAATGTATTGATGAATCATTCTTCAGGGTGATTTCAGGCAATGTCTTTGACGTTGTGTCAGCGGAGCTGAAAGAGAGAAGTGAATATGAAGTAAAATGGTGCCTTTATCCCAATTCAATCTACATGTCTGTATTTTTTATACAGGAAGCATTTCAAAGACACTCCCTCACCTAACTAAGCACTCTTTTCATGGACCCAAATGGAGCTGAGCCAGTGGCCAAAGACACGTTGCTGTGATTCATGAAGTGTTAGTGTTACGTGTGTGTGTGTGTGTGTGTGGGTGTGCATGTGTGGCACTTGAAGACCCCTTAGAAAAAGGGGATAAGGAGGGAGATACAACAGACATTTAGGTCATTGACAAATCACAAACCCAGAACGCAGGCTGAGAATGCCATGTCCACATTAGGGGAGAGTGTGGGAAACTAAGAAGAGATGCAGGGCATGGCATCCTGTACACATCTTCCCCTATATAGACTGTGCCCTCTCTTTTTCCAGCTCATCTCTCTTCCATTACTTGTACTCCTCTTTAAGAGCAGCGAAAAACTAACTTAATATTTCCTTCCCAGGAAATGAAATAAGGAAGTCTGTCTTCAGCTGTGCTTTGATGGAGACCATCTTCCAAGTGTTTTCCAGGGACCACTGCCGCTGTGTCTCTGACACCGTGGCTGATGCTTCTGCTTTTTCTATGTCTTTACTGAAACTGAGACACCAGGGTTTTAATGGTTTGGCGAAGCACCCAGGCGGCGCTCGGCACTAATGTTGAAAACATGTGCTGTGTTGAAAAGCAGAAACCATGACCCCTGGCTAAATGGCACAGGCTGGTTCTTCCCCCAACAGAATTGTTTTGTAAATACTGCTATATTCAACGACAAGGAAGGAAAAATGCTTCCGGGTGTGGCACAGTACTTTCCATTGGTCCCATTCATAAACTTCCAAAGGTCCTCACACAATTTTTAGTATATAATCATTTTGAAATAACAGCTTTTGTGAACCACCAAAAAGGATACCGTCTTGACACTTAAATGGAAAACAGATTGGAGTCTTGGCCGTCAGAGCGGTGCTGGTTTAGAAGTTGGTTCAGTCAGCTCTGGGCTTAGATTACAAGATTTGCAAATTAAAGGAAAACCAGAAAAGGGAAAAAGCATGTGCGCCGAAGCCCTGTGCTTATGGACTTGCAGCCAGGCACACTGAACTTAATTTTATCAATGGAAAGGATTATCCATTAAGTCCAAACAATGTATGGATTCAGTGATTTTCCTGACAGCCGAGCCATATAGTACATAACATTATGTGTCTGTTTCACTCGGCACCCATCACACTATGCTTGGTGAATGCCCATGCCATTGAAGGCTCTGGTATGTCCTCTCACATAATAGATAGATTTGTCTTTACTATCCTTGCTTGTTGTCATGATTTTGCTTTCCTTGGAATCATGCTTACAGGTATTTAAGCTGTGAGATATGAGTGCTCATTCTCAATAAATGCAAATTGTAGGGTAAGAGGAAAGCATTCCAACTGTTTTGGGGTGTTTTATGGATCACTTGCTTCTTGGGTAAAAAGTTCAGAACTGAAGAAGGATGCTTTTGTTATCCAGAGTTTTTGAACTAGTCTACCGGGCTCCAAGTAGGGGACTGTCAGTGGATTCCATGACGTCTCCAGCCACCAGTTCCCCATACACAACATCTCCAGATGATCGGAGGATATGGTCTTTTTTTCTTCTAATCAGTATGGTCTTCTGTCACTGTGCAGGTACTGGGTTTGTTCACTATTCTTGCTGCCACACAGGGATTCTGAGCTGATGTCATGATCGCCATTGTGTCTTTTGAGACTCTCTCTTGTAAAGGCCACACAGGTTGGACTCTTACAGTCTTCCAGTCTCCAATCCCTTTCAGATTGTACCCTCTGCATAAAATGTAGTCTACCTGTGTGCATTTTCCTCCTTTCTTGTACATCATCCTGTGTTCCTTCCTCTTCTTGAAATATGTATTTTACTACAGCCATTTCTATCCCTTTTGCAAAATCCATCATGATCTGTCCCTCCACATTCCTCTCCTTGACACCATACATATCCATCACATCCTCCTCACCTTTTTTCTTTTCCCCAACACGTCAATTGAAATCAACTCTAATCCCCACTCTCTCCTCCATATGGGTACACTCTCCACCACTTCATCCAGCTCAGTCCAGAAATCTTCTTTCTCTTCCATCTGACACCCAACCTGTGGAGGATAAGCACGGATAAAATTCATCATTGCACCTTCGATCTACATCTTCACACTCATCCCTTTGTCTGACACTCTGTTCACCTCCAACAAATCGTTGACGTTCTCTTCCTTCAGGATCACCTCTACCCCCATTTTTCCTTCTATCAGTACCGTAGTAGAAGAATTTGAAGCCACCTCTGATGTTCCTAGCCTTAATGTCCTTCCACCTGGTCTCTTGTACACACAGTATATCTGCCTTCCTTCTCTCCATCATATCAGCAGCTCTCTCCCTTTACCAGTAATAGTGCCAACGTTCAGATTTCTGACTCTCACCGCTACCTTCCTACCCTTCTTCTTCTCCTGCTGTCTCTGGACATGTCTTCCTCCTCTCCTTCTCTTTTGCCCAATAGTAGCATCATTTTCACCAGCACTCTGCTGGCCAACAGTACTGATAGCTGTTATTGGTACCCCAGACCTCAACCGAGAGGATATAGGAATCTTATTTATGATCTGCATATTTGATTTAGGATGGTTTTATGTCTGTTGCCCTACCTGATACAACCCTCCCTGATTTATTTGGGCTTGGGACCTGCACACAGAATGCCCTGGGCTGTGCACTGGCTCTCTCCCTGGCTTTTGTATCATCAGTGGCTGTTTGAAAAAATAAATAATAACAACAAATATCAACCCAAATATCACCCAGTGTTTGCTAATATAAAATATAACAGTTATACCGTCCCCTCCTCATCCCTATCAATACCTTTTAAAATACATTTTTTAATCTTTATATTTTTGAACTGAATAATTTTTGTACTTGGATAGCTTAGCCGAAACTTCTTAAAATGCATTCCTTGTCCAACTTTAATTTCCATAATTTTCGCAATTTCCCCCAGTGGGACTAATAAAGGAATATCTTATCTTATATCTTTGAAAAAAAAGTTCAGGGTTACGTATCAATATTAAACCATGTTGTGATGTTCACTTTATCTGGTGGCAAACCCTTATTTATACTGAAGCAAATTGATGCCCGCAGCAACAGTTAAATTGTAAACTTACAAATGTAACTAGGTCCGGCGCATTCATTGTCATCTCCTTAATTGTCTTTATCCAAAGCTGCTGTGAGTTGTCACCTAATGCCTCAGTGTGGTATTGTGAGCAACAAATTCATCTCAATCCACACAAAATTATCGAAAATACTTAATTGCAAATGCCTATTGTAGCTGTAAGCCCTTGCTTTTCATTGTATTTATATGACAGTTGTAGCAGTTGGGAAGCTTAAGGCCTTCGGCGTCCTTCCTTTAAAGTGTATTAAATGGAAATTATTCAGAAAGAGTGTTTGTATGAAAAGATCCATCGGATTAAGAGGATTTGGAGAGTTGATGCTTTTAAACCAGCATGAGGCCATTGTAATCTTTTCTGTCACACCATGATCTCTCAACCCATTCTTAACAACAAAGCATTTTCTATGCAGGCACATGTGTTGGACTGGTGCACAGTCAAGATATAGCATCTAGCAGAGCTATTAAATGTTCCTGACAAGTGGGCCACATGAAAATGCACAGGTTATGTGAGATGGTCAGTGTACCCCTCTTGTCTGTGGGATTGAGAGTTATTCACGGGTAGATTTAGATACATCAAACTTAATCTACAAGGAAGAAATTAAGGAATCTTGTTAAGTAGTCTTGGTAAAGCTTACCAAACTGAAGCCATGGAAAACAGAGCAGTCACAAAATTGAGAACTTTGCATTCTGAGATAGTATGGTAGTGAGACATTAAGGATAAAGACACAACACCAGTTTGAGTTTGTGAATGACCTTTGTTAGAGTAGCTAGCAGTGTGGGTGAGCTTTTAATCTCTGTCACCAAGCAGTGTGCAATGTTTCAGTGGTAGGTGCACGCCTACAAATCAGGCATTGTGGATTCGATCCCACCACGGGGTGTCAGGGAAGGGATCTAGCCTCAATCCCCTATGCTCGGTAAATGTGTCATACGTTGTAAAGAACTTTGAGTGATCTATTGGCCAGAAAAGTACTATATTAAAATGATGTCATTCAACATTTACCATGTGGTGAACTGAAAAAAGTAACACTGCCACTCTTTTGCTGGAGGTTTGAATAACCGTGTTAACTAATTATGCATCTGTGGAGTCGATCACACCATCAATGCCATTTGCCAAATATTTAGTCACAATGCCAACATTTTGAACGTTGATACAATCGTATTGAAAGTTTTGAGATCTAGCATTTTCAATACCAAGTAAAATTAGATAACCCCCCCCCAAAAAATAAAAATAAATAAATAAATTTAAAAAAATCAAAATGACACCATAGAAGGAGGATGACTTTCTGGGAGCTCCAGACTAATGTGATACTGTATTAATATTTAAATATACCCTAGTGTTTTGTGGTTAGATTCAGATGATTAATAGTTATGTTAAAGGTTTGAGTAGGTAGGTTAAGTAGTGTTGTATTCTAGACTTGTATAGCTAAAGATCCCAGCTCAGCAAAGCAGCAATAGACAGTAATAGTAACAGCAGGGCAGCATGGTAGTCCCGTGGTTAGCAATGATGCCTCACAACATGAAGGTCCTGCTTTGAATCCCGTACCAGGTCATTTCTGTATGGTGTTGGCATGTTCTCCACATGTTTGTGTGGGTTTCTTCTGAGTGTTCTGGTTTCCTCATAAAAAAGCAAGCAGGGACTACAGATGCAAATTAACTTGAAGTTATAATCTGGTGTGGTGCATTGGATGGTGACATTGATTTAAAAAGTTACACATGGTCCCTTAAAAAACCGAAACAAAAGAAAAACAGGATCAGCTGCAATAAAGAAGAACATGCCATGACTAGTTCCCACATTGTGGAGGTGGACACAGATTTAGATGGACCTTGGGAGATTAAGGCCAGAAGTTCTTCCTGATGCCGTGCAGTGGATTCAAACCCGCTGCTCCTGGTTCGTCAATTCCCGAAGTGAGCACGCTAGCCACTGAGCTACCATGGCACTACCTAAGCATCATAAAAGCCAGCTCTCACATAAGTCAAGCTCTCTCTCTCTCTCGCCGCTGCGACCAGAGGAATATTAGGACAGTTGGAATCTTTGGCTCCCCTGACCCAGATTACCCTGTGCTGCGGTGTCATTCATGTTGGATACTCTGGGAGTTCACCTTGGTCACTATGGTCAGTGTTTATATTCCCCTTCAGGACGATATGGACAGAGTGCTAAAAATACACAGTGATTAGCGTGCAAGAGACTGCCCATCTTGCTTATTGTGGTCAGCGACTTTAACTGGGCCAATCTAAGGAAAACATAACACAAACTACACCAACACATCTAGTGTAACGTACGTGGTGGAAAAATACTGGATCCCTGCGACAATCCCTCTCACGATGTCTACAAAGACCCGCTCGCCTGCCATTTGTAAAATCAGACCACTGTACTTGCAGAATGATATTAATTAAATACGCCACTTAACCTAAGCTGAATGATGTGCTAGTTGGAACCTTAAGCACTAATGTCTTCTCTTCTGTCTCCTTGAAAATGTATCTTCAATGATATTTTACCCATCCATTTATGACGGAAAGATAAAACAGCTGGAGGATCAAACTCCAAGATTCAGCACTCAAGATGTCTATTTTCACCCTAGTTGTCTAAGTACATCCAGAGTGAGAATGGACGAGAGTACTACCTGTCTGAACATGCAGCCCAACTCCTGGTACCGGCTATTGATATGTCATGCATTGACTATTGCAGCTCCCTACTGCCAAGCCTCCCCACATGTACTTTCAAACCACTGCAGATGATTCAGAATGCAGGGGTTCATTTGCACTTCAACTAGACCATAACAGCTCCTGTCACCCTGCTGTTCGTAACCCTCCAGTGGCTCCCATTTGCTTCCCACATCAAATTCAAAACCTTGATGCTCACTTACAAAGCCACAACTAAAACAGCCCCAGCCTTCCCGAACTCCCTCGTTCAGGTCTACTCTCCCTCCTGCTCACTGCAGCCTGCCAATGAGAGGCACCTGGTACTGCCACCATAAGTGAGCCTTAAGGCACAAGCCAGACTGTTCTCTTCTGTAGCTCCCCAGTGGTAGGACAAGCTACCAAGCTCTGTTTGATCCACTGAGTCCCTCTCAGTCTTTAAGAAAATGATAAAAAACCACCCGTCTTTTGAACACTTTTGCACTTGAACTTGACTTGATGGACTTCATTAATGAAAAGGGGGCTGCTCTGCTTCTATTCACTATGCACTTCACCCCTGGACCTTGTCTGATGGCTCCTACAGCCTGTCAAAATCAAGCTTAGCTTCAGGGCACTTGCTCACATTGTTCACTCCTGACTGGATCTTTGCTTGTGTTCTACTGACTCTCAAATGTACACCGCGTTGGGTTAAAGATCAGATAAGATATTCCTTTATTAATCCCACAGGGGGAAATTTGCAGCGTTACAGCAGCAAAAGTGTCTGACAAATTGAATTGTAATATCTTATATCTAGTTGTGTTGGTGGACAGTGCTCTGTTGCACTTACCAGAAGGGAGGAGGTGGAACAGGTTGTAAACAGGGTGTGATGGGTCTGCCATGATGTTTCCTGTCCATTTCCTGACTCTGGAAATGTGCAAGTCTTAAATAGAAGGCATTTTGGCACCAATGTTGTCCCTGTACACATGACTGTAACGGAGTCTCCGAGCCAAAACACTTCACACGATTTTACTTGCACAACCAGAGTGACAATAAATATCTTGAATCTTGAACTGTCTGTTAGAAGTCTGTCCCTGTCCTGTTTGGTAGCTCCTCCAGACCAGGTAGTCATGGATGTGCAGATGACAGACTTGATCACTGCAGTGTAGAACTGAATCAGCTGCTCCTGAACTGATGGAGAAAGTTCATCCTCTACTGGGCCTTTCTGATGATTGTGTGTATGTTGGGTATCCACTTTTGGTTCTGAGAGATTGTGTAGCCCAGATATCTGTAGGTATTCACCAAAGAAGCCGTGATGTTGAGTATGAAGTCCACTCTCATCTCCACACCAGAGGGCAGCTGTTCAATCTCCTGTCTATGTTAAAAGCTGTCACCTTCCTTGATAAGGTGATTGATGGTTGTGTCATCTGAAAACTTCAGGATTTTAACAGATGGGTCTCCTGAGGTGGTGGAGCCCATACTTTATTATTATTACTTTGGGAACTGATGAGCCAGGTGTTGTGAGTTTGAATCCACTGTGGCGCATCAGGAAGGCTATCCAGACTTGATCTCCTAAACTCCAGCTAAGTCTGTGTCCACACCCCACAATGTGGGCGTAATCATGACACAAACATGGATCTCATCTTAAGGGTACATTACTTAGGTGGTAATATACACCTACATCAGTGGATTCACAACATTCTTACTACTTGGCAAATCCGCCACTATAGTAGCAATTTGCCAAGGTGCAATCGTACCTGGCGTTTTAGGGAAGGGGAGATGACACTGGTTTTTTCAGGTTTGGCCTAAAAAACACCAATGATCAATTAAGAAACATAGGCTGAATACTAACGCCCATGCCTTACCATTTTCCCCAATCCTGGGACATTGGAATCAGGCCAGAGGGGGCCCAAGTACAACCACTTTGAACCATGCACCTTATGTTGTACTCAAATGACCCACCATTTAAAAAGAGAGACTCTTTATTTTGTCATTGTAATTTGTCCTCTGCATTTAGCCCAACCTATTGTACGGGAGCTGTTGGCAGCTGCTGAGCAAAGGTTGGTTTGGATACACCCTGAACCCACTTGCCTCATGCACTTTTGACCTCGTGCTTAAATCATCAAAATGTAGCCCCTAGTGGCTAATAGTTTATATTGCATCTGTAGAAATTCTGTAGAAAGGCTATCTGCTTGAATCCATGGATGTTTTGATCTGTTCTAAAATGTTCCAAATGTTCTAAAATGTTTTATTATGACTTCTCATAGAGTTAAGGATTTCAAAATATCGTGGAGCATCACGATTCACATAAACATTGCTAAAAATAGCAGTATGCAGACAGGCATGGTGGATTTCACTTGATTTTCAATGCTTTAGTAAGGTATCTGTCTTCAGTGGTGGGCAAGGATGTCATGTTCATGTAAAAGATATGAAATTATTCCTCGACCTATTTGCCATGCCTCACTTTGTAGAGAGGAATAATTTAATACGGCTCACAATTTCCTTTCTCTGTACTTACACACAGCCAAAACCACATGCCAGACACATACAGAGACTTATTCTCCGCATAGGCAGGGCAGTCCTTGGAGTTCACTTTGAAGTTTTTATTTTGACTTGCGTGTCTGTTTTGTGTCTGTCAAAAATCTGTTCCACCTTGCAAGTATTACCCTTTCAAATAGGAAGTCAGATTAAACTCCAGTAGTACAGGGGTGGAGCGTATAAACACCCTGACAACCTGAATGATGCGCGATGACTTTTGGATCTCTACTCCACCCAATCTATCCCCTGCAGTATGGCTGAAGGATGGGGAAATTTTTGTTTTAATTTGGTTTGAATTTAAACATTTCTAGCCATAGAAATGTTTAAAATCGTTAAAGTTAAAATTTTCAGTTTTGAGTTGCTGAGTTTTGGAATCCTTGGTTGTGGAAATGTCTGCCTTCTCTCGAATACAATCGAACTGGATGGCACTTGGCTTGTGTTGCTCAGTGGCAAAAAAATACAACATTTGAAAAAGTCAACAGTAATGTCTCGCCAGAAATCATGATCCACTTACACAAGATAATCCACAGACCTTGTTATGTGCACTTTCATGTAGGTGTAGTTCAGTCTAAGAAAATAGTTCTTACTTGAAAGTGCTCACAACAAGGTCTGTGGATTATCTTAAGCAACCGGGTCATGATTTCTGGGAAGATGCATTGTTGTTGAATTTCCAATTTATTTTTTATTTTTTCGGTACTTTGAGCAACACAAGCAGAGTGCCATCCAGTTCCATTGTATTCGAGAGAAGGCAGACATCTCTGTGGCCGATATATCCCAAACTTGGTAATTCACACCAAAACAATCTAGACGGATAAGTAGGACTACAGGTAAGGGAAAAAACATAGATTTCTGATTTTGGGGTTAACTATTCCTTACTGTACAACAGAGAAATGCTATTACCACAAAATATGACACAGTTGTGTAGGTCATTATACTTTATGTTTGATGATATATGTATTATATTATATGTACACCCAATATTTGAAATCCTTAGATCTACATAACAGTTACTACTTCATCCTACATACATTTTAAGGCTTACCCTTCAAGTCTCAACCCGTGATTTATTGGTAGGTATGCAATTTAGATAAATATACATGCATAATTGAAGAATTTGAGTTATGGATTGAAAATTAGCCTTTTATGTCCATTTCATCAATCCACACATCCATCCATCCATCATCAACCACTTATCTGGTGTCGGGTCACGGATCAGGCCAAATCATAATTGAAAACATACCGTTTTTACACCAGTGTTCACAGATAACACCAATGTAAAGGAACTGCGTCGGAATGCATCAGAAATGAATTTGTTGTATAGTGATAGCCCTTGAATTAGGATAATTGTCTATCAATTTATAAGGGATGGCAGGTTCTAATTGTGTGTCTTGGTAGGGGGCTTGCACTTGTGTTCATGTTTGAATGTAGACTTATACCCTTAACTGTTGGCTGTAAAAAATGATCTCTTATTCACATGTAACAGCATGGCATGGCCAAGTCTGGTCATGCTTTAATATTGACGCAGTTCAGCTTCGGGATGTCAAATTTGAAGAGACTCAGCAATGGTATTGGCAGCTAAGGCTAGTATAACTAAAATGACATTAAAACTGGAATCTACAAGCTAAGGTTCAGGTAATGGATTTTGATGTCCACCTCAGTGCTGTCAAAAGAATTAGGCGAGATCGGAGTTAATGCATTTCACATGCATAAATGAAACATTTGAATGTGTTCTGATGTCTTCGTTGTTGTATTAGAATGGCATTTTCTCAATTTCCAGTGTTATCTGGTCTGTTGACGTGATGTTTTCTGTGTCATTTGTGTGTTTGCTACTGTGTTCTCTGCCACCTTGGGTTAGATTGATGCTTTAATGTCTTATAAATGAAAAATTGTAACATATTATACATACATGCAGGGGGCAATGTGTTTCCAATATGGTGACCATGAAAGCTACAGTGCTGAACAGGGGAAGAAGTGTATTTCTGGCAGCACTGCAGACATGGAGCTGTGGTTGAACTTTTTACCCTAATTACTTTCCCACTAATGCCCGCGGCATGCCGGAATCACTGTGGCCCCAGTCAGGCCCCCAGCAGCCTCTGATGTGGGCAGCGTTTGTTGTGTATGTAGGGCTGGGTTTGAAACGAGAAGGCCAGATACAGAGGGGTAGGAGGTTGTTGGGTTTTTTTTTTCTTTTGAGTAGCAAGGGAAGGAGTTGATGCTTTGTGAAAGGGTTGTTTAAGGAAATGTGTTGCCACCTATTCTTTCGATGCGTATGGGAATGGCTAGTCTTTATTTGCAGGTTTGTATGTAGCCCAATGCAGGAGTATGACATGAAAGAATTCCATTCATCAGTGACTGTCCGCAAAGTCTTGGAAGATTGTCCTTAGTCGAAGGTTGACTCTAGTTATTTTGTGGAATATTGAAGCAATTCGGATACACAGTTTAGATAGATAGAACTATTGACAGTGTTACTAATGCTAGAAGAACACTATGTCAACCCTATTCAAATATATTCAGCATATATGGGAAAAGCATAACTTGAGTCCGTGATTTTTTTTGTGTCGTTCTGAAAATTAAGCTTTCAAGTCTTGTTTGAAGACGGTCTTCATTTCAAGCTTAAATTCAAGCTATTCTCTGTTTGTTTCGTCTCTGTTTATTAGGGTTTCACCAATACCATGACAGTGTAAAGCAATACACTCCATCCACTCCTTGGTCTACTCACTTAGAAATCCCTGGCGAAGGTTATATGTCTTTTGTGTCTCTGTAGCATGTAATTATCATTAATATTTGCAGAGCTTGTAAAACTTTGCACAAGCCGGAAATGTGATGATGTTTCATCCTTATAAATTAATTTATCAGTATGTTTTTTAAATTCCCTCCCTGGCCTCCATCAATGATATTCCTTGCTACATAAATCCGTGCGGTTTGGATCTATTGGTTCAGCACTTGTTCATTAAAACTGTGTGCATATCTGATGCTTTTGAACTCTGTCGGAGGGAAACAGCCCCAAAAGAAGGCTTGTCCAACATGACTGTGAAAACTGGAATAACAGATGTTAATATATTTCATCAAGAAGGAAGTGCACAGGATAGAATGATGTTAATGATTTTATAATAAGCCATGTGCCTTCATAATGGATCTCAGCGACCAGTGTAAGGGGATGGAAGTAAGATTCTCTCTCAGTTGTAAAAGTCACATAAAACATAGTGTCATCAAGGTTTTCCATATCTGATACAACCGGGCAGTGGCAGAGCAGAATGGTAAAGTAGTCCATAAAGTCAAGTTTCATTGGAAGGCCTGTCTGAAGGGAAATGGATTTAGCAGTTGTTGACCATGGATGTTTTAAAGTGCAGAACCTTGTAATTAGCAGAATAATTTTGAATTAGGAAAATCCATGTTTGAGCCATTGTCATGCTGCATTGGCCTAGGGATAGACTATCATGGCAGAGCTTGTTTTTTTATTTTATTCCACGAGACGCCAGAGCCATGTGGTCAGTGTTGATTTTTCATTTGTTTTCCTGAAGTTATAACACACATATTTATTCCGTATTGCTAGTCCCTCAGATGATAATGCGTTACACCTCTAATTTCCTGTGTTCTGTAACTAGCAAGAGGCCAGCGGGGCCTTTCTGTTGTGTTTAGGGCAGCTCCTCGTCCCACCGACACAAGTGAATAAGCCTTGCCTTGTCTCCTTTAATTTTCTTCTCTTTTTGCATCCTTTCAGACCCAAGGGCCAGTTTGAGTAATAATAATTGACACATTGATCTAATAGGGCCTTCATAATGGGCCTGTTACCGAGCTGGGGAATGGCGCTCAGCATCACCTTAACATGTGCTGGAAGTGACATCCCGCCATGATCCATAATGATAATTGTGATTTAGCCTTGCTTTCAACCTACGCCTCTACATCCCTGCCATCTGGAAATCTTATTACAGCGAACCCTGCATTGCCTCCATTAGAACTAGGTCATTTGTTAAAAAACTGCAAAAGCAAAACAATTGAACCCCATGCCATTTTGATTCTATAATAGTAGCTTATCGTTGTCCCCTGAATCAATTCTGGAGGCCAGTTTTTCAGGATGGAGCTTTGAACCAGATTGGTTGGACACTGATAATGCTGAAATGGATGATGCAGCTGCCTGAAAGTGAGACATTGTTGAGTAAAATGTTTGTATTCATCTTAATTCCTGTACTTGGAATGGTAATGGTAGCCTTGCTGTGCCAAAGGGCAGCATATGCCAGGGGCTCATTGTGTGAGGTCCTCTGAAATGTTGACTGAGACATTAACCATCAGGCCTGTTTGCTGTAATGGAAAACTGAATTGGGTTTGCTCAAAACTTTTTAATGTGGCACCTCTTTTATCTTCTTGGTTAGTGTTCACACTGACTGAGGAGGAGAAAGCACTTGCGCTGACATGCAAGTGGTGTCTGACAGACACATACACATACACACAGGCATTTCTGGGACAATGCCTTATTTCTCTGACTGGGTTATGAGATCTGAGGGATACCATGGCGCCATAGCTTCAACAGACAGTCCAGCCTCTGACTTTGGAAACCTTCTCCAACAGCCAGAGTCTCCTTGTTTGTGTGTGTCCGTGTCTGTCTGCTGGCTCATGTGCACAGAGAGATACACTGCCAATGAAAGCTGCTTGTAGAGTGGTTATTTAGGTGGTTGTTGGATGCTATTGTGGCCGTTATTTTATTGGGTGTCTAATTCTATCTTCCTGTCTCTCTATGTGTTAGAGAGTGTCAAAGCAGGGTCTGGGATGATGACTGGTGTGATAAGTACAAACACATACATGCAGGGTGGTGTGTGGGTGCTGTTTAGCTTTCTAAGCATGCATGTGGAACAGGGTATGTGTCTGTGGTGTCTGCTACAGCTCTGAATCATACAGCTGCGTGCATGGTCACAATAACACTTGCCTCTACAGCTTACACAAAGCACACACACACACACACACACATGCAAATGCACAGACGGATACTGGAGCCCAGGCTTTGGGAGATCAAAGTGGAGCAGACACCAAGGATGTGTTTACTTAGAGTTCATCGGCAGTTTCCTTTTTTTGGTTTTTATTGAATTCTACTGGAGCCAAATGATTTTTGGTGGGAACTGAACACCATCTCAGTGACATACTTTCTATTGAAATGGGTTCTAGTAGTCACAGTCTGAACTGCTGTGCTAGTACTGTATTGCATAT
>OMLC01046750.1:0-20210 GCA_900302585.1 Regalecus glesne | reverse complement strand
TATCAAGGATGTGAACATCATCATCCTTGAACGAGTGGCCCCACGCCTGTAGGTGGGTGTGGACCGCAGAGTCCTGACCCGACGTGTTGGCTCTCCTATGCTGCGCCATCCTTTTAGCCAGCATCTGTTTGGTCTCCCCGATGTACAAGTCACTGCAGTCCTTCTGGCATTTAACAGCGTACACTACGTTACTCTGTTTGTGCTGGGGGACCCGATCCTTGGGGTGGACCAACTTTTGCCGCAGTGTGTTCAGGGGTTTGAAAGCAACTGAGACGCGATGTTAAAATACGCGTCTCAGCTGTTCCGACACTCCCGCCACATACGGAATCACCACCGGTCTACGCTTTGGCTCCTCCCCTCCCTCCACTTGGCTGGAGCTCTGTCTGGGACCCTTCCTGGCTTTAACAAACGCCCAGTTAGGGTAACCACACTTAACCAGGGCTTGTTTAATATGGGACTTCTCTTCCACCCCGGCCACTGAGTCAGTGGGGACGTTGTCAGCCCAGTGGTACAGAGTCCTAATGACTCCCAGTTTATGCTCCAGAGGGTGGTGGGAGTCACACCGCAAATACTGGTCCGTATGTGTTGGTTTGCGGTACATGCTAACAATGACAGTTCAATGACCAACCAGAGACTTATAGGCCTTGGCGGCCGTCATTTCTTAATGCACTGAGAGGCTTGGAATTGACACCCAGTGAAGAAATTGATCTCTTGATCAAGTGGTTGGGAAAAAAGTCAGCTGAGCATGCTAAACGGATCAGAGCCGTTCATGTGAACCAGCCTGACAGAGGGCTGAAGATGATTTTGAACAGACTGAATGAGTGCTACGGTGCACCTGAAATAATTGAAGCTGCACTTTTCCAACGGGTCGGTCACTTCCCCAAAACATCATACAGAGATTAGTCAAAGCTCCGTGTACTGGGTGATCTCGTCATGGAACTGGATTCAGCAAAACCAGAGGGAGATCTTCCAGGTCTGGGTTACCTTGATACTGCTTGGGGTGTTAACCCCATAGTCCAGAAGCTGCCCTACAGCCTACAGGAAAAGTGGCTATCCTGTGGATCGACTTATAAGGTTACAACACAAGGTAACCTTTCCTCCCTTTGCCGTCTTTGTAAACTTAATCAACCATCAAGCGAAGATAAGAAACGATCCCAGTTGCAAGCTTCCTACTCAACCTGATGCCTTCTGTAGAGCAGGTTAGGCTCCTTGAAAGTCATATAGGCCAAAAGAAGTCTCAGTTCATATGACAGACGTGTCACCTGAAGCTTCTTCCCCAGATGTACAAGCTAAGAGCGCTGATGATCCTAAGAAGCAATGTCCTATACACAGAAGGCTACATCCACTGATCATGTGTCATACCTTCCGTGCAAAGCCTTTAGAAGAATGCAAAACATTCCTGAAAGAGAATAGATTTTGTTTTAAATGTTGTTCTTCTACATCACACATGGCAAAGATCTGTGAAACCAGCATCAGATGTTCAGAGTGTGAAAGTGACAAGCATGTTTCTGTGCTCCACCCTGGACCAGCACCTCAGAACAAAGAGTTAGATCCCTCTTCAGAGCATGGCGGGGAGGAGGACCCCACAACACGTTTAGAAGCAACAAACAGCTACGCACAGGTCTGTGGAGGCGATCTCAGAGATAGATCCTGTTCAAAGATACGTTTAGTCAAAGTTTACCCCACTGGTCGCCAGGAACAAGCACTGAGGGTCGACGCGATCTTGGATGAACAGAGTAACAACTTTCTAGCTTCTTCTGAGTTCTTTGATGTTTTCAATGTCCAAGGCCCCACTTCTCCTTATTCTGTCAGGACCTGCTCTGGAGTGTTGGAAACTGCAGGAAAGAAAGCTTCTGGCTACCAAGTGGAGTCTTTGAACGGAAAGGTGAGCCTTTCATTACCACGTCTTCTATACTGTAACGAGATAACTAACAACGGCTCAGAAATGTGACAACTTTAAGCCTTCTCACAATTCCGTAGTGCACTATAGAAGGAAGCTCACCTGCACAAAAGATGCCAACTGCGGCTCTAAAGTTTTTCAGCAGACATGTGATGATGACAAAGTGGCACTCTCCATCGAAGATCTTACATTCCTGCAAATAATGGAGCGAGGCTTCAAGAAAGATGACAGCAATAGTTGGGTGGCTCCACTACCATTCAAGTCACCTAGACCCCGTCTTCCAGACAACAGAGCGCAGGCTCGGAAGCGACTTTCATCTCTTAGAAGGAGCTTTGAAAAGGAACCAGATATGAGACAACACTTTCTCACCTTCATGGAGAAGGTGTTTAAAACCGGTTATGCTGAAATAGCACCTCCACTCAAGGAAGGTGAAGAGCGCTGGTACCTACCTGCTTTTGGTTTGTACCATCCGAGGAAACCTAGCAACATTCATTGCTGCTTGACTCCAGCGCCCAGCACAATGGAGTGTCGGTTTATTATATTCTGTTAACAGAGCCAGATGTCAACAGCACTCTCCTTGGAGTGCTGTTGGAAATAGCCCCTCCCCGGCAGTGGCTATTTACAGTCTGGGGTAGTCTGCACAGGATGGAGATCCAGAAGTCAAGCAGTTCGTAAACCATGACTTCTATGTGGATGATGGCTTGAAGTCCTTTTCTACAGCTGAGGCAGCCATTCATCTGATAAAAAAGACATAATGTCTTCTCTAACCTCAGATTGCCTAAGATTGCCTTAAATGAGAAAGAGGTCATGGAAGCTTTTCCCCCTCATGACCATGCAAGTGACGTCAAGGACCTAGATCTAGGCACTGACACCCTACCTATGCAGTGCAGCTTGGGTCTAAACTGGGATCTCAAGCCAAACACCTTTACCTTCCAGGTAACCGATGATGAATTGCCCTTCACCAGTTAGGGTGTCTTGTCGACTGTGAATAGCATCTTTGACCCTCTAGGATTCATTGCCCCAAATTAACAATTTGTTTACCGAACCACACGAAATAGAGAGTATTTAGGGAATATTTTCAAAACGTATACACACAACCAGCAATGATAGATGAACAAGATATGAAAAAAATCCTAGACATGTTGGACCATAAATAAGGGAAGAGAAAAATACATCATTGATGCCAGACATCACAGAGGAGGAGATGTATAGGGCAATCTCTAAGGTGAAGATCAATAAATATCCTGGCAGTGACGGATTCCCCTCAGAATCTTACAAAACCTTTAGAAATGAATTGACCCCAGTATAGTTGGCCTCGTTTAGATACACAATTAATGAAGGGAAAATCCCTCTTGGAAGGAGGCCATTATCACAACAATACCTAAGGATAAAAAGCATTGTAGCAGCTATAGATTATAGTATCAGTACTAACGATAAGATAAGATAATATATTCCTTTATTAGTCCCACAGGGGGAAATTGCGGTGTTACAGCAGCAAGTGTAAAACACAGTAGAAGCGACATCACATCTAGAAATAACGTGTATCATAGACACATTCAACAGGGGAGAAATATGGACATTATATACAGTATGGACAGATAAAACAGATTGTACTCATTGTTAATCATCCGGTATATCGTAGTTGTTGCTGTACATGTTTTGGGGTTTTTCTATTGGGGGAGCAGTGCTGATTATATAGCATGACAGCTGTGGGAAGAAAGATCTTAATGTGGACTACAAGATGTCCACCTCAATAGTTACTTAAATATTTGAGACGTTCATGACTGACATTATAGATGATGACCAGACCGGCTTTATTACAGGAAGACACAGAGGATAATTCTAGGAGGAGGAAACACATTATGGAAGAGACTCAATTAATGAAAAATAATGCAACTTTAGTTAGTGTAGATGCAGAGAGAGCTTTTGACAGTGTCAATTGGATTTACTTATAAAAGGTGTTTGAAAGATTTGGATTTAATGAGGAACCTGTACAGTGTATTAAGTCATATCAGGAGCCGACGGCTAGGATCAAGGTGAATGTTAGTCTCAGATTTCTTCTGTCATGGAAGGTCTACTAGACAGTGGTGTAGTCTCTCTCCAACTCTATTTGCAATATTCATTGAGCAATTGGCACAAGTGATCAGGGAGAACAAGGACATCAGAGGGTCGGAGGTGAATGGTAGTCAACATAAGTTAGGGCTGTTCGCAGGTGATGTGGTAGCCTACTTGGAGCAACCCAATGAATCCTTCCATGCATAACAAATGATTGCAAGAAAGGGCTGTCTTGATGCATGCTCAATCTTCCTCCATGCTCATCCCCCAACAGTTTGTGAATGGTGCTCATTGCCACTGAATGTGCAGTTGATTACCCAACTTGCACATGAACCCAGCCTATTGTTTTAGGATATCGATGTGCTGTTTATAAGGGGGGAATGTTTGCAGTCAGCTCAGACTGAAGATGTCACCTGTCTGAGTGACGAAACATTTCTGAATAAGCGTCTGATCCAGCTGAACCGATTCACCTCTTTTTGTGATAAGATAGGGCTATTTGCGGATGATGTGGTAGCCTACTTGGAGATACCCAGCGAGTCCTTTCCTGCACTGATAAACCTACTAGATGAGTATGGATATTACTCATGATACAAGATTAATATCACCAAAAGACAGATCTTGAGCATAAACTATGCCCCCACAACAGTTAGAAGAGAAATACTAAATAAAGTGGAATTCAGAAAGAATTAGCTATCTGGGAATGAACATTACAGAGAGATTGGGGCGTTATACACTGCTAATTACATTCAGATTAATCAGGACCTCAGTCAGGATATAGGAAGATGGTCAATACTACAATTGGATCTTAGTTCAAGGATAGAAATAATCAAGATTAATGTATTACCTGTTGCAGACTCTTCCAGTAATGATACAACAGAAACAGTTTATGGGATACATTACATAACATTACATTACATTATAGGCATTTAGCAGACACTCTTGTTCAGAGTGACGTACAACAAGTGCATAGGGTCAAGGTACAAAGGATACTGGAGCAACACTAGAAGCTAGATAATAATCCTAGTGCCACCCGACGCAACATCAATGAAGAAACACAAACCTAAAATAAATACCTAAAATAGATAGATAAATGGATATCCAGGTTAATTTTCTTTTTTGGAGGGGGTTAGGAGGCCAATAATTAAATATAGCACCATCCAGCTCCCCATTGACAAAGGGGTATGGTAGTGCTGAAACTACAAGACTACTTCGATGCTGCACAGGTCAGGGTCGTAACTTGCTGGTGTAAAAGAGAATTTGTAGCTAGATGAGAGGATTTAGAAATGAAGGCGGAGGCTATCCCAGTAAAAATATCAATAACCGATAGGGAATTGTTTTAAAGAGAAGAAAGATTGTTGGAACCAATAACTAAATTGGGGTGGCATAGCTCAATGGGTAGAGCGGTCGTCTGGCAATCGGAAGGTTACAGAATCGATCCCCGGTCCTGCATATAGCATGTTGAGGTGTCCTTGCGTAAGACAGTTAACCCCTAACTGCTCCCCGAGCACCACATGTTGGCAGCTCACTGCTCCAATAGGATGGGTTAAAATGCAAAGAAATCCAAATTTCCCCTTGCGGGACTAATAAGTGAATCATCATTATCATCATTAAATTCACATAGTGGATCTGGTACTTGGCAGTAAGAAAGTATGGACTACAGAATGAAGCGAAGATTCTGAGGTTGATAATCCATAACAAGAGATTCAAACCAGGAATTAGTGATAGGGGCTTAGAGAAATGGGCACATAGTGGTATTACAGCAATATGTACACTAACTGATAGGGGAGGGTGCAGAGTTTTCAGGCCTCAAGGGAGAAATTCAAGTTGGAGGCAAACAATTTTCTTCAATACTTTCAGCTGAGGGATGATTATTTAAATGAAATAAAGTTAGAAGAACCCAAAAGAACAGAACGTGATTATTAAAATAATAATAAGGAGCAGCATAGCTCAGTGGGTAGAGCGGTCATCTGGCAATCAGAAGGTTACAGGATCGATCCCCTGTCCTGCATATAGCATGTTGAGGTGTCCTTGAGTAAGACACTTAACCCCTAACTTCTCCCTGGGCGCCATATGTTGGCAACTCATTGTTCCTATTCAATAGGACGGGTTGAAATGCAGATAAATGTAAAATTCCCCTTGCGGGACTGATGAGGGAACAATTTATTTACATTTATTTATAAATGCATATGGAGGGAGAAAATGTAGAGTAATCACAGCTTTATACCAAGCTCTAAGTGCCAGTGGGGGTAATTCAACTGTCTATATCAAAGAAAAAATGCGCAAAAAACATGGAAAATAAATAACAGATGATTAATGGTATAATGTGTGTAAGGCTCAACACTAAGCCACTAGCTCTAGGGTATGGTGAGAATTTGGGTGAAAGAACATTATAAGGTTTTCATAACACCAAAGATTAAGGAGAGATACACACCAGATCAAAAATCATGTTGAAAGTTGTGAGGGTAGCAGAGGTAGACCATACACTTGTGTTTTGGAAATGTCAAAAGATGGAGGGATATTGGGAGGGAGTCTGGAATGTGTAGAGAGATTTACTGGGATATCAGTTACCATACACTTGTGTGGTCTGGGGAACATTCCACAAGAGGAGATACAAGGAAGAGTTAAATACCTGGCAAAAGTAGTATTTGTGGCTAGCAGGAAGGCAATTACAAGGGCCTGGTATAAGATAGACCCACACAACAAGAGAACAGTGACTGAGTATTTTGGAGGAGATTTATGATATGGAGAGGTTCACAAATACCTTGAGAATGCAGGAGGAACAGTTTGAAGGGACATAGGAGAAATTGAATTATTACAGAAGGGGCAAGGGTGATACTGCTAGTAGGTGATACCATTAGTAATTATGGTAATGACCATTGAACCGGAAATAATTGTTACATTCTGACTGAATGGAAGGACCTATAAGCTACTAACGGACGAGCTTTTCTTTTGTTGTTTGTCTGTTTGTTTTTGTGTCAAATTAAAAAAAAAAATATAAAAACTAAATCCATCCATCCATTGTAAACCGCTTATTCGAGATCGGGTGGAGGGGGAACTGGAGCCTATCTCAGTTCTCATTGGACAAATGGTGGGGATACATCCTTGAAGGGTTGCCAGTCCATCACAGGGCAGAGCAATTAGGGGAATAGTGTCTTCCTCAAGGACACTTCGACATGCTTCGCTGAAGGTGCGGGGCTTGAACTTGCAATCTTCCAATTGCCAGATGACCGCTCTACCCACTGAGCCATGACGCCCCTTCTTTTTTTACTTTTAAAAAATTAAAGTTAAAAAAAAGAAATAATGAACTAGCACATGCTAATCGATCGGTACCATGCATAATGATGAAAATGAAAACACATTTGCTGATAACTAATATAGCAATTTTCTAGTATATAGTTCACAGTGAGTATCTTATTTACTGCATAGTTCTATCTCAGGTGCACCCTTGTAACCCTTGTATCAACATTAAATTCAGCCTTATTCTGATCCAATTCAATAATACAATTCCAAATAAGATAACATGTATACAAACAAACTCCATTCGCTGAACGTAAATATCCTAATATTCAGCCACTAGTTCAACATCTCTGAGAATGAAAGGGCATGTCTAGGGGTTTGAATCATGTCCTGCCTCCAAGAGATAAGATAAGACAAGATATTTCTTAATTAGTCCCACAAGGGAAATTTTCAGTTTTAGAAGACTGCAAAGTGGAAGGTATAACAGAGGCATAAAAAACAAACAGACTTGGCAGTTTAAATTGCACAGAATTATTCATATTGCACAGTTAATAGACATTGCATTTATATCCCACACCTTATTGCACACTGAAATGAAATACTGACATACTACAGTGTTCGAAGTCCAGTTATAGTCAATTTTGGTTTGAATCTGGTCTACTGGGGGAGAAATACTGGTTATAAAGTCGGATAACAACAAAGACCTGCAATTATGCTCGGTCACACACCTCGGATGGAGCTAGATAGCAAGGAAGTATGAGAAAGTCAAAAGGTAAATAGGAGTTCAAAGTTCCAGGGGTGTATAAAGCTAAGTATACAAGTTCAGAGTTTATGGGGAAATGGTTATATGTGGGCGCGATGTGGGTGTCTGCAGAGATTGGTCAGAGCATGGTAGAACCTATCCAGTGATCACAGGTGGATCTTGAGATATTGTTCCTCTCTAATCCAGGTGGGAAGGTCAACATCTATATACCTGCAAAGATCTAATGATAAAAACCTGAAAGTTTTCGCATGAGATGGCTGGACACATGCACAAAATTGTGCACCCAGTAAAGCTAATGTAAATGAGTAAAGTAAATGATTTTTGCTTTTTGGTGCAGTTACAGAAAAAACTGCAGGAAGCATGTCGAGGTGTCCGTGAGCAAGACACTTAACCCCCATTGCCTCCTCAAGCGCGATTTGTTGGCAGCTCACTGGTCCTATACAATTGGATGGGTTAAAATGCAAAGAAATCAAAATTTCCCTCTGTGGGACTGATAAGGGAATTCATTTTTTTTAAACAAGTGTATATACCCTCAAACTTTTTATTATATATTTTTATTTCATATTTATCTCATGGTTCTGTAAAGGAGTCTCCCAACCAAATATTTTCATATGATGAACAACCAGTGAAAATAAATTGAATCTTGAAGTGTGCCATATGAGCACGTTACTTTTTCCCTAGTGGAATTACTCACAATCATTTTTTATGCATTTTATTCTACTTCTGTATATTACTTTTACAAATCTGTTTTTTATTTGTTTGACTGCATGTGAAGTGCACATAATCTTATGCCCATAACTCCAGTGTTCAGTCAAAATTATAGGTTGATAGATTGCCAAATTTGACATTATGAATAAAAAATAAACTGTTGTCTGAAATCCTTTTTGTTAAATGAGGTGAACTTGTAATTGCTTGGAAAGATAGGATTTTAATAGGATTCCCCCTTTCTATACTAATACCATTGGTGACTGTAAAGTGATGTAGTGCCTTGTTATTGAAGATAATTTAAACCTTCATGTCCATGTCTAAACCTGTTTACTCACCCAGAGAAAAAGTCCTGGAGGGAGACAATCAGGCCCTTTAGCAATTCAAAGAGTCTGACTGTTTTATTCTTACCCGCATGTATGTCTGAAAGAGCAAGCAGATGGAACAATATGGGGGGTGGAGGCCAACACGCCGGTTATATTCCCTCTCTTTCTTCAGATTGGGAGGTTGGCTCTGCCACAAGTGAGCCAAGTGCTTAGCCCAGCTTTCCCCTTCCGCAGAATCCTCCTCCACTGGCACCTCCTCTGGTAATTCTAAGGAAATATGACACCATCAAAAATATTAAGCAAATTAAAAAAGGATCCACTGGAACCTACAGTGGCAATTGTAATTATTCAACCCCCGCTGCAAATCGGGTTTATTGGTCAAATATACAAACTAGCAGCTGTTGACGGAAAACAAATCAAAAAAGAACATTTTAAATAGCTCAACACAACTAATATTAGAGGTGGTTTCTCCAAATTCAGCAAAAAATGCTGCTTTTAATTACTAACACAGTCTCAAAATTATTCAACCCCATCCTGACAAACATCTTTAGTATTTGGTGGAGTATCCTTTTGGTGTTATGACCTGCTGCACACATGATGCATAGCCAGACACCAACTTCTGGCAGCGTTCCTGAGGAATCGTAGCCCATTCTTCATGGGCAAAGACCTTCAGCTCACTAATACTCTTGGGTTTGTTTGGTGCAACCACCTTTTTCACAACCCACCAAAGACTTTAATAATGATAATAATAAAATAATAATGATTCCCTTATCAGTCCCGCAAGGGGAAATTTGGATTTTCTCTGCATTTTTGACCCAACCTATTGTATCGCAGTGAGCTGCCAACATATGGCGCTTGAGGAGCAGTTAGGGGTTAAGTGTCTTGCTCAAGGACACCTCAACATGCCATATGCAGCACCAGGGATCAATCCTGCAACCTTCCGATTGCCAGACGACCGCTCTACCCACTGAGCTATGTCGCCCCATTTCAATGGGGTTCAAGTCAGGTGACTGTGGTGGCCACACTAGTATCTTCCAGGACTTTTTCTGAAACCAAGCCTTAGTGGACTTTAAGGTATGCTTGGCATCATTGTCCTGCTGGAAGATCCAATGATGCCTAATCTTCAGTTTCCTCGCAGATGCCATGACATTTTCTCCCAGGATATCCTGATACTTGATTGAATCCATCTTGCCCTCCAGACGCTGCAGGTTTCTAGTGCCAGAGGAAGCAAAACAGCCCCCTAGCATCACTGAGCCACTGCCATGCTTCACTGTGGGCAGGGTGTTCTTTTCAGCATATAAATCATTTTTTCTTATTCCAGATATTCTTGGTTGTGGCAGAGAGCTGCACAGTCGTCTACTCTCCACGCCTCATTCCTAACATGGTCATTCCTAATCCCATATTTCTGTCAACCCCAATGAAAGTTGAGGCATCTTCACTTTTGCCTGATCAAGTTCCGCCGACTGCGCTACCATCTCAAAACCATACAACAGCTGATCTACCAACCATCTTGTAAACTTTACTCTTGCTGGTGCCCTTCTGTCATAAATCACCCCTGAAAGATTTTCTTCTTCAACCATTCCATCCTGCCTGCACTCTCTTCTTAACCTCTATTCAACACTCCCTGTTACTTTGAAAAGTTGGCCCAAAGTATTAAAACTCATCCACCTTCCTCAACTCTGATCTTTACATCCTCACCATTCCACTTTCTCCCCTTTCATTCATGCATTCATATTCCATCTTCCTCCTACTGATTTTATTCATCTTCTCTCCAGTGTATACCTCCACCTCTCCCGGCTCTCCTCTACCTCCTCCTAACTCTCACTACAGATCACAATGTCATCTACGAACATCATAGTTCACGGATACTCCTGCCTGACCCCATACGTCAATCTGTCTATCACCATTACAGACAAGAAAGGACCTTGAGCCGAACCTTGATGTAACTCCACCTCTACCTTGAACTCATCCTTCTGCACACACAGTCAAACTGCCCATGAACGTATCTAGGACCACTCGTACATACTTATCTGCCACTTTGACTTCATCATACATCACACCTCCTCTTTCAGCACCGTGTTATATGCTTTCTCCAAATCCAAAATGACACAATATAACTCCTTCTGATCTTCTCTATGTTTCACCATCAACATTCTCAAAGCAAACAGTGGATCTGTGATGCTCTTTCGTGGCATGAAACCCCACTCCTGCTCACTAATAATCGCCTCTTCTCTTAGGCTAGCTTCTACCACTCTTTCCCATATCTTCATGCTGTGGCTGATCAACTCCTCAAAGTATACTTTCCACTTTTCAACAGACTCTCCTCATTTGTCAACACATTTCCATTTCTATTTTTCATATCCCTATCCCACTGCACACCCATCCCAGCTTGGTCCCTCTGTATAGCCAATCGATAAACGTCCTTGTCCCCTTCCTTAGTGTACAACCTCTCTCATAACTCACCATATGCCTTTTCCTTTGCCACTTCTCTTTTCACTTTACCCCATATCTCCACATAGTCTTCTTTACTTTTTTCATCTCTTTGGTTATCCCACTTGATCTTTGCCAGCCTCTTCCTCAGTATACTCTGCTTTACTTATTCATTCTACCACCAAGTCTGCTCGTCTTGCTATTTCTGTCTAGCTGCCACAAGTACCGTCCTAGCTGTCTCCTCACTATTTCTACAGTGGTCACCGAGCCATCTGGCAACTCTTAACTACCACTTAGTGCCCATTTTAACTCCTCTCTAAACTCCCAACAACAGTATTCCTTCAACTTTCACCATTTGATCCTTGGCTCTGCTTTCACTATCCTCCTCTTCTTGATCTCGAAAATTATTACATTACAGGCATTTAGCAGACGCTCTTATCCAGAGTGACATACATCAAGTGAGCAGTTAGGGGTTCAGTGTCTTGCTCAAGGATGCTTTGACATGCTATATGCAGGACCGGGGATCGATCATGTAACCTTCCGATTGCCAGACGACCGCTCTACCCACTGAGCTATGCTGACCCTTATAGACCACAATCAAATGCTGCCTGGTCCCCCTTGTCACAACCTTGCAACCTCCAATCCCTTTGGCTCATACCTCCTGCATAATGTATAGTCCATCTGTGCGCATGCTCCTCCAGTTTCCATCTTTCTTGCAAAATCCAACCCCCGTCTGTCCACCACATTGTTCTCCTTGACACCAATGCTACCCATGACCGCTGTTCCCTTCCTCAGCATGCCATTTGAAGTCCACTCAAATCCCCCCTTTCTCCTTCATGGTTACACTCTCTACCATTTCAACTCAGTCCAGAATTATTTTTTCCCTTCCATCCTACACCCTACTTACATGCGCTGATATGATTCTTCATCACACTTCAATTTCAAGCTTTACACTCATCATTCTGTCCGACTCTCTCTTCAACTCCAACCCAATGCTGACATAGCTTCCTTTAGTATTAGTTCTATCCAATTACTCCACTCTACTCCACCTATATTATATTCCTTTTTCATTGTGCTCCATATTTGCTGGAAGCTGGAATTTCAACCACGGCTTTTGGGTACCATTAAATATTTTTCTAAAGTCTGTATTACCCAGTACTGTCTGGATACGAGGGTTCCTCATATCAAAGATAGTTCAATATCTTTCCATCTGGCATAATGGGTATGATTGCATAAATGTAATAGATGGGTTGACATATCTAATCTAGGTTGACAAAAATTAATCTCTCAGGTGGGGCATTACCATATCTCCTTCTCCCTTTGACAGTTGTCAAGTCTTACAACTAACTCTACATTTTTTACCTTGCCAAATGAATCTGGAGATCATTTTGTCTCAGTCTAAAAATTGCTTAGTCGATATTTATACGGGGGGGGGGGACTCAGGAATGGATTAGTATTCCATCTCTGTGTGTCTGATTTTATTATTGACAAGAGAGAATCCTAGTTATTCATTGCAAGTGATGAGATCTCCTAGGGGATCCCTATCCCTAAATATTTCAGTGTCGTCTGGTCCCATTGCAGGTTAAATTGAGCTTTAATTACTAATAACTTTGACTAGTTTCTGATAGAGTAGGTATCTCAAGGGATTGCAAAAATGTTTTACTTTGATTTCCTTCTTCTAGCTGTGGTTGCGTGTACAGATGTTTATAATAGTTTAGAAAAAACTGTTTGAATCTCATTTAGTTTGTATACTGTAGTTTTTGAGCTTGGGTCCCTTATTCTAATGATTGAGCTATCAGGTTGTTGTTTTAGCAATTTCTTTGCTAGAAGGTTTCAAATGTTGGGCAAACATCCCCCCCCTTTTAAACAGTACATTGATACCACACAAAAATAAAATTATTATTGTGTGGTATCAATGTACTGTTTAAAAGGGGGGGGGGTTGTTTTCAGCTCAGACTGAAGAAGTCACATGGTGAGTGACGAAATATTTCCAAATAAACCTCTGATCCAGTTGAACTGATTCACCTCTATTTTGTGATTTCTATACCTGGATTATTGAGCATGCATCAAGACATTCTGATCCAGTTGAACTGATTCACCTCTTTTTTTTGATTACCTTAGCTGGATAGTTCAGTATGCATGAAGATATGAATTCTGATGTTTCCTCTATGTGGACAGCCTTCCAGGTCAATTAGTTTAGCTTCCATGTTAGCCTGTTGTTGAGCTAGCCGTTTCAATTGTGTTGTAGCTGCCATTAGCGTTGTTTCAATTCTGTCAATCCGCCCTACTGACAGCTCAACTCTATGTTTTTTTTTCTATTTAGTTCTTGCTTGATTTCTGTAAAAGGCTGTTTGTTAACCCATATGAAATCCTTGAGTTTGTTCAGTAGACTTTGCAAGCTAACTTCTGTTCCTTCCTCTTCACCTACGTTTGGGGAGCTGCTTCGGCTAGCAATGTTTTGTTTTAACATGTATTCAGTATCTTCACTTGTAGTTTGTAGTTTCTTGCCTTTTGAGTTGACCCTGAGTTTGCTCATGTTCAAAATTCCCACTTTATTATTATCTAAATTGTTTCCATGGTTTTTAATCAAAAGTGTCAGAGAACTGAAGTTTCAAGCAGCCATCTGCCACGTTACCCCTTAGGCCAAATTTCTTTAGGCGCCTGAGACCATACCGACACTGTTGGGCCTTGTTACTAACGGAGGTGGAGTAGCTAGTCTATGTCAGGCCTTTGTGGATGTTAACTCACAGATATTTGAAGTTATCCATTTTCTCCATGACTGCACTTATGATAGTGACTTAGAGGTGAATGTGTCTCCCTTTCCTGAAATCCATAATGATCTCCTTAGTCTTGGAGATGTTCAGTGAGAGGTGGTTGTCCTTGCACCACTTTCCAGGGTGGTAACCTCTTCCCTGTCTGGTCACCAAGGGAGATCAAGCCAAACACCGGCTGTGTCATCCACAAACTTCAAAATGCTGTTTGAAACTTTTGTTGCCACGTAGTCATAGTAAAGGGTATTTTTTACAATCTTAACTATATCAAAGATAAGATATATCGATATCTTGTCATCGTAATACACAAGAGGGCTGAGGACACAGCCCTGTGGCACTCCTATGGTTCGAGTAAGTGGCGATGAGGTGCAGTTTTTCCACTCTCACCATCTGGAGGCAGTCGGTCAGAAAGTCCAGGATACAGTCACACAGTGCTGTATTCAGGCCCAGGTCCTTGAGCTTATTGACAAACTTAGAGGGCAGTACAGTGTTGAATGCAGAGCTGTAGTCCACAAACAGCATCCTCCAATAGGTGTCCCTTCCTTCCAGGTAGGAGAGGGGGGGTGTAGGATGTGGGCGATGGTGTCCTCTGTTTGGGCCGTATGCAAATTGCAGAGGGTTAACTGCGGGGAGGATGGGGTTAAGTTTGGGGAGGCGAATGGGGCAGATGAGGGACTTCACCAGCTTCTCAGAACATTTGTTGGCTATGGGGGTGACAGCAATAGGGCACCAGTCATTGATAGTGGTAACTTTCTGTTGTTTGACATTTGAAGCAGTTGGTGACAGTCTGGATGGAAAGGTTCATGTTAAATATGTCCTTGAATACTCCCACCAGCTGGTGAATGCAGACCTACAAGATTCCTCCAGTGATACCATCTCGGCTAGCCACCTTGCATAGGCTGATCTGCAATTGTCGTGTTGTCAAGCTGAGATCACTAGCTATAAGAACATATAGACAAAACCACTCAACCCTCCTACTCAAACTGTAACATAACTAAGATCTAACCTAGAAACATTAGTTCATAAAAAATTGCAAAAAAAATATTTCTATAGCCAATATGATAAATCACTAAATTTTCTGTGAGCTTTAAAGTAACAGGCACTCTGGGCTTTACAATACAGACCATCTATAGGCCAGTGGCCACTCTTTCAAAGATGAGGATGTGCACATCCTGATAGGAGGAAAGCTGGTTAGAATGAGTCAAAGAAGCCATCCACGTGAAAAGGGAATGACCATCCTTGAATAAAGAGGGGGTTTAAGTGTACATATGTCACCATGTTATTATGCTGTACTTGCCACTATTCCCCAATCACCTGTAGGTAAAACACAATACAACTGATATTACAGTCAATGGCCAAATTCCATATGAAACCATCATTGGTTGTGGTCATTATGCAACTGTATTATTGATAAGGGTGGGATAACAGCAGTCAACTTAAACAGAAGATCTCACCTGTATGAGTCATGAAAGATTTCTTTCAATAGAATGTTAAGTCCATATGAACTGATTCAACTTTTTTTGATTTCCTTTCCAGGATTATTGAACATACTACAATGGCATTTGTTTCACTTTGCCATTTCTAATATTCCCAGATTATCCTCATTCTTTCTTCTCTCAACTGACTTCTTGAAAAATTCTCAATAACCAAAAGATCTTGTTGATTATTTTTCAAACACTGTATGATCTGGCCCCCAGCTATGTTACTGATCTCCTCACTCCTCATGCCACTTCCTGTCTATTCCAATCCTCAAACTTCAGCCTTTTATCTACCCCTCATTCCAACTGCAAAAAAATAAAAACAAACAAAAACTGGGCCTTTGCAGTTTTAGTCTGAAATCTCTGGAAATATCTTCAAAATTCATGATATTTTAAGAAATGTTGGACTGTCTTACGCAGCATTGAAAACCCCATCAATTTAGGCTGAGCTTTTTATAGACCTGTTGAGGTTGGTTTTTAGCTTGGTCTATTTCTTTCTGTGGCATTTTTAATTTTCATTTTATTCACGTTTTCAATTTACTCTTATTTTTTATGATTGTGTCTAGAGTGCTTTGTAAATGTGTGCTTTTTAAAGTGCTATATAAAGTTAGATACTTCAAGGTTCTGTTTTGTTTTGAAATATTTTTAAATATCACTGCATCAGTATTATACTGTGCCTTTTAAACATATGCAATAGCATAGAAATATGTTCTTGTGACAAACCTTCATCACTTGTACCATCCTTCATCAGTGGATGATGTCGTGGCAGTTTTCCTAGATGGTTCTCTGGGTCTTCATTTCGAGCTACCTCTTCTATACCCTGCTGAAGAAAATATTTCTATCAACATCCATATCGGGGGCGGAATGGCTCAGTGGATAGAGAAATCTGAAAGTTGCAGGTTCAATCCCCGCACCAGCAGAGAAGCGTGTCGAGGTGTCCTTGAGCAAACTGTTCCCCTAATTGCTGTGCCCTGTGATGGATTGGTGAGCTCTCCAGGGTGTATCCTCGCCTTATGCCCAATGAGAACTGAGATAGGCTCCAGTTCCCCTGTGACCCGATTTTGGATAAGCAGTTGACAATGGATGGAACATCCATGTCCAGGATGGCCAAGCTGAGTGGTTTTTATCCACAAGTCTGATAAGACTTCGTAGAGAGGCCAATATGTTTTGGTTCTGGCTGCTGTGTCAGATACAGGTTAATGGCTAGCTATAATACTCAATTAAGGGAAGGGAAATGAAAGGATATCCACTTTATCGTGTCATTGAATTCTTGCAATGAAATTTGTCCAGTATAGTAGGAGGCAGCTGAATCACCCAGGGAGCCGTTAGTGGATTCATGGTCTTGTTCACGGACACGTCCAACACGCTGTCTGAAGGAGAAAGTGATTTATCAAGGGAACTTCCAATTACTACACGACCTGTTCTTCCTTCTGAGCCATGGTACTGTTACATTTAAAGGTATATTTTTACATGTTATGATTAGTTCCCACATTGTGACATGGACCTAGTTGGAGAATACATTGCATTAAAACTCCCAAAAAAAATCTAATAACAATTAATATCCCTATAACAGAAACTATAACCTGTACTGGAAGTAGGTCATGAAACAAATTCCAGACTTAAATCGTTTCCAACAATAATAAGTGGCATTTGTTCAAAGTATGTGTGATAAAAGCAATTATATTATGTAATTTGTATATATTAGTGCCCAACACAGCCTACCCTTTATGTCATGATTTCCTAGAATTTTGAATGGGCATGGTATACATGCTGGTAAATGTCCATTGAGTAAAGAAATAAGTGAAAATAGCAATTTTTTTGCCTTGAAACTCAATCCTAAAATTCAACCGGCATTAAACTGAGATTAAAGTTCATTCTAACTTGTTTGGAAAGCATCTTGAAGGTTAAATTAATTACAACACATGTTTAGCCGAAAGGTTTGGCCATAGAGCAGTGGTCGGGAACGTATGGCTTGCGAGACATATATGGCTCTTTCGGTAACGGTGAGAGACAACTTTGAGTTGAAAAAAAAAAGAAAATCTGTTTGGAACTGATTTTAAAATACTTATGATAGCTCTTAATAATACTGTGTTATTTTAAAGTAAACAGAAATGAGTTTTTAAGATAAATTTCACGGGTCAGGGTTCAGCCATGGGTCAGGTCAGGAACCAATGGCTCGCGACCATTTCCGGCTAATTGTAAAGGTGATGAAATCAATTTGATCAGATAGCCAACTAGTTTATGCGCTTCAACCCTTGCAACAGAAAAGATGGTGAAAAGAAAAAAAGACGATGATCACCATGCATTCCAGGCTGCATGGACAGAGGACTTTGCATTTGTGGAGAGAGTAGGATCTAGAGTATGTCTAATATGCAATGATAAAATTGCATCGATGAAATAGTCAAATATAACACGGCACATCAATACGCACCATGCTTCATTTGCATTGAAATATCCAGCGGGGGACAGCAGGAAAAAGGGTATGCGAGGAGCAAGAGAGGAGAGTGCAGACCAGTCAACAGCAAAAACATGAGTGGACCAAGCAAGGTGACGGGAATTCCACTAGCTTTGCGGGTGCTTTGGAATGGAAAGCCATTCACAGATGGTGAGTATGCCAAAACATTCATGCTTGATGTGGCAAATGAACTGTTTGATGACTTCCCAAATAAATACAAGATGATCGAACAAATAAAAGACATGCCTCTGTCAGCAAGAAATGTACACAATCGTAGCATCATGATGGCAAATCAAGTCGAAGAAAAACAAATTAAGGACATAAACGCCGGGACATACTTTTCTCTCATGTCAGATGAGGCAACAGACGTTAGCCATCTATCTCAGTGAAGTATAAATGCCAGGTATGCTGCAGGTGACACACTGCATGAGGAAAGCTTGGCTGTTTTGCCAATGAAAGGGACAACAAGAGGAGAGGATTTATTAACATCTTTCATGGAGTTTGCCAAAGAAAAAAAAACTAAGGTTGGATAAACTTATTTCTGTTTGTACTGATGGTACACGCTGTATGTTGGGGAAGAGCTGTAGCGCTTCTTCGTGAAGATTAAAAGAGAGCCATCCTAAGTTTCCATTGCATCCTGCACCAGGAGGCACTTTGCATTCATACGTGTGGCCAGCTTGGTGAGGTGATGTCGCTGGTCATTCGAGTGGTCAACTTTATTGTTGCCGAGTTTTAAATGATCACCAGTTTGAAGCTCTGTTAAAAGAAGTTGAGAATCATTATCCCGGTCTGCTTTTACACAGCAATGTGCATTGGTTGTCAAGCGGGAGGGTGCTCAGCCGTTTTGCAGCTTGCCTGAGTGAAATCCGGACTTTTCTTGAAATGAAAGGCATCAAGCATCCTGAGCTAGACAACACTGACGGGCTCCTGCCGTTTCACTATCTCATGGATATAACTGGCCATCTGAACCACCTCAATGTGAAAATGCAAGGTATTGAAAATACAATCTCATCCCTTCAACAAGCAGTGTTTGCATTTGAAAGCAAGCTGGAAGTCTTTCTCAGGGACATTGAAACAAGTCGTCTTCTGCACTTTGAAAGACTGCAACAATTTACACATGCATACTTAGCCAGTGACTCCGCTCAAGATCTGGATCTCCAGCAGCTCGCTGGCTTTACGTCCAATCTCCTGCAGTCTTTCAAAGGATGTTTTGGAGGACTTTGTGAATGCACTGGTCTTTTCAAGTTCATCACCCAGCCACACGAGTGAGCAGTGGACAAAATCAACCTGACATGCAGGTCCAGGGTCTCTATCAGAGACTTTGAGCTGAAAGTTGCTGACCTGAAGGTGTCAGACATATGGATGATTAAGATCAAGTCACTTAATGGAGAGTCAGAAAGTCTTGTGTGACAGCGAGCAGAGCTGGCGAGGGAACACAAGTGGACGGAAATGAAAAATCTTCAACCTGAAGACCAGCTGATTCATAAAAATTGGAACGAGCTTCCTGTGACATACCACACAATGCAGCGTGTGAGTATTGCTATATTGACCATGTTTGATTCTACATATACATGTCAGGAGTCATTCTCACATATGAGGATCATTAACACCAACCTAAACTCAATCACAAAAGAGGTGAATCTGTTCAGCTGGATCAGAAGTTCATTTCAGAAATGTTTCGTCACTCACCAGGTGACTTCTTCAGTCTGAGCTGAAGGCAAACATCCCCCTCCTTATAAACAGTAACTTGATGCCACACAACAATAGGATGGTTTCACATGCAAGCTGAGTGATCAACTGCACATTCAGTGACAATGGGCACCATTCACAGAGGATTGGGGAATGTTCGCGATCACGGCATTGTAAGACGCCGATAGGTGTACACTCAGGCCACATCCCCTATTCAAAGACAGTCGTTCCCTCTTCACGTAAATGGCCTCCTTCACCCCCCTCTCTAACCAGCGTTCCTCCCTATCGAGGATGTGAACATCATCATCCTTGAATGAGTGGCCACTAGCCTGTAGGTGGGTGTAGACCGCAGAGTCCTGACCCGACGTGTTGGCTCTCCTATGCTGCGCCATCCTCTTAGC
>OMLC01046745.1:2500-30191 GCA_900302585.1 Regalecus glesne | reverse complement strand
CTTCCGATCGCCAGGCGACCACTCTACCCACTGAGCCATGACCCCCCTTAGATATATATATATATATAGAGAGAGAGAGAGAGAGAGAGAGAGAGAGAGAGAGAGAGAGAGAGAGAGAGAGAGAGAGAGAGAGAGAGAGAGAGAGAGAGAGAGAGAGAGAGAGAGAGACATAGAGAGAGAGAGAGAGAGAGAGAGACAGAGACAGAGAGGGAGGGAGAGGGATGCTGTTCACACAGGCTCGACCGCCCTTCGGGTGCTTTTTGCAGGAATTCATATGTAGATCCAGGCTGGAAAGTAAAACACATCTCTCCTTACTTGAATGTTATTTTATCCCCGTCCTTCATTTGCCAGATTGAAATTCCAAATGTGCAGCACGGTGATACTGAAAAGCGAAGGTGATGCTTTTCATATGCAAATGAGAAGTGAAATGAGAGATTTGCAGCATCCATTAAAGAGGAGCAGGGAGATTTGTGGTGGCTGCAGGGCTAATTTCCTCTAAATGCCTTAATCAGCAAACGGCTGTGGAATGCCTAAACTGTGCTAGGAAATCCTGGATGTACACAAGCACATGTGCGCGTGTACACACACACACACACACACACACACACACACACACACGTGTAATTACAGGTCCACATGCACTGGAGAACACAGACGGGCTGAGCACATATGCATATACTGCATTTGTGGACCACACACACACACACACATACACACACACACACACACACTTAAACACACATGTCATGTCAAGCCAATTTTATTTGTGTACCCCATCATCACAAATTATGAATGTGCCTCAGTGAATCCTGCCCTCAGACCCTCACATCAGATGAGGAGCAACTCCCTTAAAACCTGTAGCAGGGGGAAACCTCAGGGAGAGCCAGAGAGAGGAGGAAATGTCAGCAGGTCACGGACATACAGGGGGACATGGCAGACCACACCGGCATACCTACCATGTACCGTACAGTGTATACAAGATACATGGTGAAACTGCATTTCAGTACATGTGATGAACATCAGTCAGCATGTGCAGTGAAACCCTGTTGCATTCCTATTTACAAAATGGAAAATCATTTGGGAGGAGTGTCTGGGTTAATTGATAGGAGAGTGGTGGGAGACCATGGAAAGACAGGGGAGAGGGGTCAGTGTCACGCAGCAAAGGGCCCAGGTAGGGTTTGAACTCGCGCCTCTGTCCAGGTGGATGGGTCTCAGTGTTACTCCGCACCAGTGGGAGTGAGGAAAGTACTATGATGTGGGCCGTTGGTTTATATGGTGTATATATGTTCCGTCATGGCTGAGATGTGCTGTTTGTTTGGGGCCTTGACTTGGACTAAGTAGTGGACTCTTGACTGACTGACTAATTGGCGTTCTGTCAGTGAATTCAGGGAGGGACTCTTGCTGAGCTGGAACTATTAAAAAAAACTCTCCAGGTCTTTGGGCTTACTGGAGCAGGAGTTGGGCACAAACCAAACAGCCTGTCTCCTGTGGTCAGTTCGCTCTGCTGAATAGCTTGGCACCACAGTGTAAATGCGTTCCACCGAAAGTCCCTCGTTTCTTTATCGTTTATGCTGCTATGTTGTCAACAGTAAACAGCTTTGGGTCATTTCGTTGACATATTTCTATTTCGGAGACGTAAAAAGAAGCATCGCGTCCACCCCCACGGCGTGGGGACTGATCGCGACGCATACAAACGGACCTCTCGGTCACCTCTGACCCGCCATACGTCATCAGTCCGCGCCCGCCTCCCTCCTTGTGCTAACGGCGTCTTCTTGAGGTGAGTCCGCCTACTGCTCTTTCTAATTTTTCTTTTAAATATTCTTTAAAGAGTGTAGACTCATTTCAAGGTTTGAGGTGAACTGATAACATTAATTTTCAAGTGTTTATTGGCCATTCGTTTCATGGAGAAAGAATAGTTTTGTTGTTTTTAACATTTTTCTGTTAGCTTGTTTATGATACCGGTTGTTAAGCTAACCATAAATATGATAGGTATTTAATGTTTGCTCATTCTCTTGTCATAGAGGAGGTCTCCTGTGAGGCTAACGTGCAGTTTCATTGTCTAATATCACCTCATCAAGGTATGGGTAAGTTCCTACTCCCGTGTTTTAATGTTGTATTTCAAGATAAAACAAACCGTTCAGTGAGCTCATGTTGACTTAGCTTTACTGAGAGAAACGTTTTGTCCCTCATACAGGTGACATCTTCTGTCTAAGATGACTGCAGGCATCCTCACCGTTATAGACAATACAGTTGACAATAAGGATGGTTACAAATGAAAATTGGCAACCTTGTATTTGTGACCATTGCCCAATCCTCTGTGACAGGTAACTATACTAGTACTTCCGTTGTTTCTTTGTGAAATATAAAATGGCCAGCGGTGTTTTATTTTGATGTAGAGTTGGCTACCTTGACGAATTAGAATTGCTAATTAATGTGTGGCAAAACTGAATAACACAAACTGCATTTTAGCTGGATACTGTTCTACTCCATATGTACCTCAGTCTCCTAATGGCCGTCTGTGGGAAGAGAGGTGTGCTATGAGGCTAACATCCTGATGCATTGTTCATTATCACTCCACCCAGAATAAATATGCTACCAATGGCTGATATTCCTTACACAGTCCAGAGCGGTAGTGGGTCCATCACCAGGAACAGGTCCAGACCGGCTTACACATATGAGTGAGGAAGTACAGAAAATTTGCTGCTGGATCATTTTCAAGCTTCATACAAGGTACATGGAAATTACTACCGTCACTTATGAATTGCAATTTACCCGAAATTCTATTGACATCATAAATGTTTATTTTCTGAAATGCCTGTTACAAGGATCCCATTACATATTAATTTTATATCCATGTCAAACTGAGATTAATTGTTATAGAAGATTATTTGCAAGACTTACACATTTATGGGCTTCACTAGCAAATGTACTTCATCATTGGGCACACTTGGTAACTAATAATTGTGTGGAACATGAAACAGGCTTGTGCTGACCAAGATTGAAAGAAATAATATGTATTATTGGGTTATTTTACTCCTTATTTGCTGTGCACTCCTCTCCGTTGTTGGTTTCCTTGAATAAGTCATTGTTTGATTAGTGTATTTATTATATGATCTTTTGTGTTTGTGTGCTTAATACTTAGGGCACCCTAATAGCCAGCAGCGGCACTCTATCTCTTACTATACAGACGTTTCAATGAGGCTAAATGAATACCTGCTGTTAACCAAAATACCTTTTTTTTTACTTCATCCTGATTCTTCTATTATAATTAGACTGTTAGCAGTAATGAGGACATGGTAGCTCTGTGGTAGAACATATGCCTCGAAGTCAAGCACCCTAAGTTTGATTCCATCATAGGGTGTTAGGAAAAGGGCATCCGGCCCTAATCCCCACGCTTGGTAGGTGTGAGACATTCGACGTTAAGCACTTTGAGTGGTCGCTAGATTAGAAAAATTTGCGATATAAAATGAGTCCATTTACCATAATGAAAGTCAAACGCTCTCTAAACCATGAACCTAACTATATTTTCATGTGTTGGTTTGTGTGAATACTTTGTTTAATATATATGAAATACAATTTGCTTTACTGGAGAGGTAGCACTATTCTAGTCTAGGGACCACTCAAAGGACTTTACAATGTATGCCTCACATTTCCCAAAGATGGGGGATTAAGGCCAGATGCTCTTTCCTGACACCCTGCAGTGGGGTTGAATGTGTGACGCCTGATTTGGAGAGGCAAGCTCTACCGTTAAGCTACTGTGGCCCCAAAAACTTCTTTTCTTATTGGACAGCAAGTGAAATTTTATATGTTAATCCATTGCTAATGTTTATAATTATGATGGTGATATAACTTCTTTATTTGACTGAATCAGCAGTTTATAAAATTCTTTATTGAGACCAACAAAAGGCACAGCGACTAGGTCATTGGTTTCCTCTGTTGAGCATGTCTGTGGAATCTCTTTCATGGCATAATGGGCAAAATTTTTCACTGCATAATATCCTCTTTTTTTCCTCTGCTGCCATTTTAATAATGTGCTCTTGCGCTTTCATAAATCATGAAAACCCACAAGAGCCGACTCAGCTTCATAAGTGATGACTTGCCAAGCCGTGTCACAAATACATTCTCCTCAATTAGTCTCTGAGGGAAGCTGGCGCTCTTCAGCAATATTGGGGGGGTGTCATACTAAACACATACACACTATGTGTTTCTCCTACAATAATGAATTAGTTTTCTCATCAATCTATCCGTTCATCACCATCTCATCAGTCCGTCCACTCATCCGGACGTCAACAAGTCCCTCTTAAACTGTGTCTTCATCTCCTGTGGAGCTGATCTTACATTGAGATTACAGTGACCCATCTTTTCCCCGTCAATTTATTTTCCTTCATTTCCCTTGGTTACTGAGTACTGTGAGCGGAAGGTAGACTTTGCCTTGAACATACCCATGTTCATGCGCCTTGAGGCTTTTTCATCTGAAAAGATACTATCTTGTATGGATGGATACAGGTCACATTTGGGACTGGGACTGTCTAGCGATAAATACTGATTGCATATGCAAATGGCTGGCCAGATGTATGTCCGAGTGGTTCATTTTATGTGTCACCATTAGCCCCCATGTTGTCGGGGGCGACACCGGGGGATTAAGGCCACATGCCCACACTAACGTGCTGTAGTGGGTTCAAACCTGTTGCCTCAGGCTTGCCCGTTCCAAAAGCACACCACTGTCAGTAGGAGAAGACAAATCTGTTGTGCTTTTTCCTGCACCTCTTATTAGTTTCGTATATTTTCACTGCTCTGTCAAGCAAAGCTGCTTCATGGTTCTTAAAAGAGGAAATATTAAAGAAAAATGTACGTCTGTATGTTTAGGATTAGTGCAGCACCCGCTGTGTACAGCAGACTGGCTTGAGTTGTGTGTGCTTCTAAACAATGTTACGACAGTAAACATGAAGAATAGTGTGCGTTTGGCACAGGAGCAATGACATATTGTGTTATGCAATGGTACAATTTTAACTAATTCCTCAATAGAGCTAGATTCTTCATGTGGAGCCAGGTGATACGGACAATAAGATTATCCCAATAATCACACAAATATCTACAACATGTTTATGTGTACGACAACAACTGATCAAGCCTCTTGGGCCACACATAGGAAGTAATGTGTTGTGTTTCAATATGTATATCTTATTCTTAGGCTAGTACACAGTTTTCTGCAGAGTTTGTCAATATGGGGACTATTGTAACAGGAAATGTTAAATAGTGCTGATGTTGACTGCTTCATCTGCTGCATACATATAAACAGCTTGTGGGACCAACACTACTCCCTCAGATATTTCACTGCTCACTTTGTCAGAAATCTTACCTACCAGATTCTCATTTTCATTGATCTAGCTAACAATATGTCAACGACCATAACCCTGACACATTACCTTTGAAAGATGATAAAGGATTGTATTGAATTTTTATCTTGTCATACCGAAACGTACCTTACTCAAAGGCTTCATGTTGAGTTGAACATTTCGACTACCTGCTTCTTTTTTTTTTTGGAGCCATGAAAATCTACAATCATTTCTACTTTTTTTTCATTTATTACACAGTCTCTATTAAGTATATGGTTCAGTGGTTGAGCACCCGCTTTGGCCTTAATCCCCAAAGCTCCATCCAAGTCTATGTCCAACCCGACAACAGGGGGACTGATTGTGACACATAAAATGGACCTCACAGAAAAATACGATTATGGCCCTGCCTGAATCATCTTTTGTTTGTTTAACCAATTTGGACTGTACATTTTTATTAATGAGTATAGCGACCCCCTTACTATTACTACACCCTTTGCTATAAAATATTTATCTAATCCAACCGCTGCTCATCTTCATGGTCTCTGTTCAAAAAAGATGTGTTTCTTGTAAGGACATTACATTATATTTGGCCCTAAGATAAATCATGACTTTTTTCTTTTTCCTGGATTCCCTAAACCTTTAACATTCCATGTAGAGAGACATGTAGAGCTAATTTTAGTTGACATATGTGAGACTACTTGAACATAAACATACAGTGCTATCTGGTATATAAAGCAGTTGTTGCGGTGATTCAGCCCTAAATACCCCCAAGTAACCCTCCAAGGAAGAAAGTGCATTAAAACCTGAACTATGCACAATCCGTTAAGACAGTCCACGGAAAACCAATGGTCCTTGAGTCCTCTGCGAGTCTCCACCCTGCATTGCTTACGAGCTCTGCTTGTGCGAGTCTAACCAGTGTCCTTAGCTGGGCCTCATATTAATCAAAATATAAAGTTAGAAAAAAAATACTAAAATAAACTAGGACACATACATATAAAATTAACTTGAGGAGGACTTTGTTATTTTTGATCTAGCTGGGCTAACATTTACTCACAGTCACTCCATTGCATCTTTGAAATCCGTGGCTTTCTTCGGCCATGCAAAGGTCTTCTCTTCACTGGTTTTTCCTCCTGTTGTGATTTTCAGTGTGGCAGGATATACCAGACGGAAGTTCACCCCTCGGTCGTGTAGCTTTCTCTTGCAATATTTGAACTTGTCCTGCTTCATCGTGGTTAACCTCAAAATTCCAAGAAGAGCAATATGGTGTTACTGTCCCAGCTTGGCTTGGTCTTTTCCCTAGCCTTGCACAGCACTAAATCCCTGCCTGAGGATCTCAGAAACTTCACCAATATCGGATTGAGGTTTCTCTCCTGCCTTCAGACTTTGGCTGGTGATTCTGTGTACATGCTCTATCTTAGGCTTCCCCTCAACGCAGAGTAACTCAGGAATCAAATCCTCCAGAAATGTTCTGCATTTCCATCCTCTTTCCCTTCAGGAAATCCAATATCCCACTAGCCTATCAATCTCATCAATTCAGGTAGTTATAGCGGACGGTTTGGCTTCCATTGAAGTAGTAGAACGACGTATTTCTGTCAGACCTTCCATTTCTGTCAGACCTTCCATTTCACTTGATATCTTTGTCAACGCTGCATCGGCATTACTTATATCTTGACTTACGCCCTGCGCCTGTTGATCAGCACTAACGCTAGGATTAGCTCTGCCATCTTGACCAGTTGCCAAATCTTTCCCCTGCGAGCATAAACGCTTCTTGATGTCGCCATTAGACTGGACCTTGGAGGTTTTTGACATATATTAGGCTTTCTAGAGTGTTTCTGTTGAGCCAGCAAAGCAACTGTGGTTAAGAATGAAATTTTAAAGGATAAATACAGCAGAACCCTGTGGAGCCCAACTGCAGGGAGCCTTCTCTGGCATTGCGTCACATGACTCCCGCTTATCTCTGTTTTGAGGAAATACTTGGAATCCATTTTTCTCAAGACATCCAAGATGGAGGGTGGGGGACTTGTTGTTTTCCTCCAGGAACTGGAACGACTTGTGGGATGTCATTACCTCAGAAAGGAACAGGGAGGGAAAAAAAAAGCAATGGAACCCCTGAAAATGGCAGCGCAGGAAGATGTCGAATCCTCTCCCCTCACCTTTTCCAATTTTGCTGTTATTTCCACTTTGTATCTCCGATCACAGTGTTGCTGTGACATGCAAGCAGGTCTCAAGTGTGTCCAGACCCCAACCCCCTCACATGTGACTCTCGCTGTGGCTTTGCTGTCGCTCTCATTAGATTTGTGCTACAGCTATTAGGTTTGAGTTTGTTTTCCTGGTTTCCAGCCAGAGGAGGCTTGTTACTGCTCAGCATTTCCTGATTCGACACAAGAGCAGTATATTGTATTTGAAATAAGGAAAAAAAATCTCTTGTAAACCAATTACAGACCATCTCGGGGCCTATGATGTTCATGGCCTTACGAAGGACTTGAGAAATACTGTAGCTTTACCAGAGCTTGAGGTGTAGACTGCAGAGTCCTGGCCTTACGTATTAGCTCTGCTGCGTTGTGCCAGCATCTGTTTGGCTCCTCCGACGTACGAGTCGTGGCACTGCTTTATTTGGTGGTGGTGGGAAATGTTTCAGCCGCCCACTTTGCTTTCATTGTCTTGAGGTGGCTTCAGTTGCAGTTTTAGTAAGTTTTACCCAAGGTGGCATAAGGGATCAGAGGTAATCTCTCCCAGACCAATTTGAATTTTAGAGACTACATTCCCTGCAATCTGGTCATTTGTTTATCACGGATGTGAATCACATCGTAACGAGATAACGTAAAGTCAGTTGACTTTAATGTTCAGCACAACCTTATCCTGTTTATCTCTAAAAGAAGTCAAAGTAACCATCAGAGATTGTTTTCTATGTATTTTTTCACCCATGCAATGAAGACTCACAATTACAGTTTTTCACCGAAACATTTTATTGAGTATTATTGTATATAGATAGATGACGTTTTATTGTTCCGTCGGGGAAATTGCAGTTTGCCGCAACATCACAGAAAAATACACTATACAAGTCACAGATATACAGATGCAACATACAGTCTCATACACTGAAGAGAAAGGAAATGCACTGTGAGTATATAAAGTTATGGTATGGCAATATCCCTCCTTTACTGACTCTATACTCCCCCTCCACTCACACATTAACACAGTGTTGAGTTGCATATATTTCTAACAACTCACGCTCTTCTCTCTTTGCTATATTGTTTTGAAAAAGACTGGCTTTGCCACAACATCACTCCTTTCTTTTCGCGTTTATTTTCAATTATGTGCTACTCTGGCCTGCAGTATTCACGGTCAAAAACAGAGTACCACTACAGGCAAAAATGTAATAAACATACTGCACAAAAAAGTACCAAATCATCCATACCCGCGGTGCACCTGTGCTGTGTGTGAGTAGTTGTGACTGTATCCTATCAAACATCCTTATTAAAGGTCCTACTTAACGTCTTGGTAAACATCCCTAGTGAGCTGGTGCGTAAGGAAGTTTAGAGTAACTACAGATAAATATTATGAACCTCAACACCTATCTTTGTGTATATATTTGTCTACAACTGTGGGGTGTGGTCTTTTTGGAGAGTAGCAGCTGCTGTGCCTTGGAGCCAGCACAGGGTGACTGTAGTAAACTGCACGGCTATAATGGGAAATTTGAAGTATTCTTGCAATCGTGGACATCATTTCAGATTGACATCCCTGACTCTGGTAGCATTGCACCCAGTTACCTTCTATGAGTACTGATGCCGGTCTGCAGGGCTGCCACAATGCCACAACAGGAGGTGTGTCTGTGTCCAATTAATAATTGGACACATCACACGTTGTGATGTGTGAATTTAACCCGGACACAGTCTGACGTGGATCATGTGTAATAACGCATGCTAATGACCAAGAAGCAAACTAGTGATATAGAAAGTGATAACCGCTCATCACAGTCAGGTGTATATTTTACTGTCTGTATGCTGAATGGCCTGCAGTTTAAAGGGTTACCCAGTTTTCACAGCCATTTCTATGTATGAAGGTATTCCTAGGTAATGACATACGTCTGCCTGTGACTTGCACACGTCTGGTGAAATGCATCTTGACAATTAAGTTGCTGTTTCCAAACCAACTGCTGTGCATTTTGTACCTTTCAGCGTTCAGAAAATTATGACTGGTTGAGTTTAATCTCCAGTGTGAAATTCTCTTTTATTTGCTGCTGTTTAGAAAAGCAGCCCATGGCCTTTAAATCACAGTCTGTGAAACCCGCACCACTGCCATCATAAAAGTTAAGTCTGGTCAAGTGAGAGAATATGGCACAGTGAGATTCTCTATGCATGCACAACAATATATTGCTGACATATTTCAAATCCAACCCTTTGTTTGATTTGACATCGTTAGAAAGCTTGGCCGGCTCATTTCTGTGCATCTGTTGAATCCGGCACACCCTCATGATTCATAAGTTCTTTCCCTTGTCCATGCCCTTGTTCCAGTCAGCTGTTGCATCTCTGTTAGCATGCAGTTTTAGCAGTCGAAGTCAAGGTTGATGAACTCCTTCAGTCGAAAGGAGAAACAAAGAGGAAGATCCCGCTGACGACAGTTAAGTCAGTTACGCCCAGATTATATGGATGGGGAAGCCTGTTAAGAAATGAATAATTGACTGCACCAAATGAAATCCTCTCATGTGGATCATGGGTGCACATACACACACAGAGGAGGCGTATGCACCCTTGCAAACTCATCCAGCCTTGGCAGAAAGCATTGAAGGACAGATACTGAGGAGACAGTTTTGTCACCTGACCTCAGCAGGAAGTAATGATATTGATGACAGGAAGTCATCAAAGGGGACACTTATCACGCCTGGAGATGTCTCGGGTGAAACATGTCACTTCTCAACTCATCAATTCTTCAGCAACCCATTGTCATCGCACCCGTCTGGGTCCAGCAACACACCTCTTGCCCCCACTCGTCTCACTTCTGCTCCCTTTCACACATGCATATGACTGATGTGGTCTTAGAAAGATGTGGGTTCCACAGCTACACCTGCAGTAAAATTATCTATGGCAGCATCCATAATGACACTGCTGTGGCCCAAGGGCAGAGGGCATATAAGAGGGAGAGAAGGGGAGGAGAGATGAAAAGAAATCACTCTCGCTAGCAATGAATAAAACTACTGGCCAGAGAGATGGAGACCATAAAGACGAATGAGAGAGCAGAGGAGAAAAGAGAGGATGGAGAGATGACTGCGAGGGTTGATGGAGCTTAAACACAACCGGATGAAGGCCATTTCAGTTTTATTTTTTCAATCAGTATACAGTTTAAAAATGTTTGATAACCTGAAAGATGATTTAGAAAGATGAACCTCGACCTTCTTAAAATGGAGGCTAACAGAGTCCCCAAACTATGAAGAAACACAAACAAAAACCCACTGCAGGAAATCTGGAAGATCATCTGACCTTCATCCCCCATGCCTGCCCCGGGATGGACAGGAGACCAATCCAGGGTGGCGTTTCTCCACCTTCCACCCAATGATCGCAGGGAAAGGCACGAGCAGATCCACGACCCCACATTAGCTAAGTAGTTAACAATGACATGGCATGACTCTTGATAAGAAGCATCCATGTCTGTGCATAGTTAAATGTTTAACTCAAGTTGCTTGCATGTGTTGGCCTTTATATATTTGGATGAATGAGTGATTCTGCTTCTAGAAGTGGATGTCGTCATTCTGCAGGTAGAGACTGTAGGCTCTGTGGATTGTCCTCCTGCTAAGTGCTGCAGAGTCTCGCTGTTCGGTTGGATCCACTGCTGAATTAGCAGCTCTGCTGCCTGGCAGGTGCCTCATTAGAAATATATTAAAGCCTTTATCTGTAACCCTCTACTCTAGACTTGTCCGTGTGTGTGTGTGTGAGAGAGGAGAGATACAATGACCCTTTGAGATCATCCCTACCCCCCCTCTCTCTCTCCGTTTGTCTGTCTGTCCCTGTCTGTCTCTGTCTCTCTTGCCAGTAGTTAGGACAGTGAGTCGGTTATTTGACTGGAGCTTCAGCGTAAGTGGTGACTGCTGGTGACCGGTGATGCTGTATTTAGTGCTGGTTATGAATTAAATATAAGTTTTCTTTTATCCAAAAAGTGAAGTGAAAGTGTTTTATTGCCACATAACCAGGGATGATGGAATATGTTCTCTGCATATAACCCATCCTTATTGTGTAGGAGAAGTGAGTGCAACCAAAGCAAGGCGTTCAGGGAGCAGTTAGAGGTTCCGTGTCTTGCTCAGGGACACCTTGACACTGCAGGGGCTGGGGACCATGTTAATTTAGTGTATAGCCCTTTATTTCTCTCTGGCTCTGTCTGTCTCTCGCCAGCAGTCAGGAGAATGAGTCGGTTGTTTAACTGGAGCTTCGGTGTAAGTGGCGACTGCAGTTATCTGATGTAATAGTGATGTCAAGGAGGAGAGCAGGGCTATGCAGGGGGCAGTCGGGCTGCAATTCAGACTTGAGTTATTTTTCTGCAGAAACACAATGTACCAAAATAGTTCCCATCGTTGCTTACAAGTCACGGACATGATCTCCGGTGTTAACGGAGTCAGGCGTTGGAAAAAGTGTCTAGCACCTGAATGCAACATGATCATCATTAACATGTTCAGTGATGGGATCCAGAAGGAGGGGCTTGTTCACATAGGCCCTACAGCCGTGTGAAGCATCTGTGCTGTAACACGAAGATTGTTAATGTCACGTTGTCGCTGATTCATTCCATAGTGTTACTGGTCTCTCCACGGCACTGTCTCCTGTGTGTTGACCATCTGCCAGCTGCTGCTGAGCTCTGTTGATGTGCATGCAGGAGGACATGTGCACATATTTGGAGATAGGTAATAGTTGTTTTTTTTAGAAAATGATTGGTTGATTACTGATAATTGGGAGCAGGGTCGGGGCATTTGTGCTTCACAGGCTGCTCTTTTCAGCTGACCTCAGCTCACTGTTATACCATTATGAGCCATGAACAAGAAATGGACTAGGACAGAAAAGAGCAAATCAGCATGCTGGGACTGCACAGACACACAGGCACAGCAGTGCATCACAAGCTGTGATGCACTGCTGTGAATAGAGGTTGTGGCAAAGGCATGAAAAACATAGTTTTTCGTTTGTGTTGTTGTTATGTCGCACACTGCACCCTCAGCTACTACTGCTTACATTCATTTTCAATGTTTAAATGAGATATCACAACTGGCCGTCAGTGAATCATGAACGCATTGCGTCCCACCGGTAATGTTGATGCAGATTAGGAATTTAGTATATCAAGCTGTTCACCTCAAAACGGTCATGTATCTGTAATCATGACGTGGTTATATAAATAATTGGTTCAGGGACGGCACGGCTCAGGAGGTGGGCTCGGCCCATCCTCTAGTAATCAGGAGATTGGTGGTTTGATCCCCGGTCCCTGTAGAAAGTATGTCAAGGTATCCTTGACCTAGACACTGAACTTTGAACTGCTCTCCGAGCACTGCGTGGCAGTTGTGCTCACTGCCTCTGTACAGCAGGAAGGGTTAAATGCAGAGAACAAATTCCACGAGCCTTGGTCCTGTGGCAATAAAACACGTCTCCTCTGCGGGCTTAGTACAGACAGTTCATTTCTGTATTCCGAATATGCAGTGCTGTTGCTTGTGTTCCCTTATAAAGCAGAGTGTCTGAGACCTTTTTTGGAGGGTAGATGTTCCCCCAAATCCAAGTGTTGTCAGATTTTTCCACTCTGACTCCCCAGTCTTATTGGTTTGTACTTGACATCTATAGATGGAACCACACCATAGAAGTTTCCTATATAATAACAGCCTGGATTTACTCACTGGCCATCATAACTATTTTGACATTCATCCACTGGCCAGTGCTTAGCCAAAGTCAGGTCGGAGGGCCATGCTGGACCCGATCCCAGCGCTCTCATTGGAAGAAAAGCGGGGAAGCACTCTGGACAGGTCACCATTCCATCTCTGGGCAGGTGTGGGGAATTAAGGCAAAATCCCCTCCCTGATGCACGGCGGTGGTTTTGAGACACAGCCTCTAGCTTAACAGCATCTGAGCTACCACGGCCTCCTAATCTACTTATTTATGATGTTAAATCGTCATTAAGTTCCTTTTCCATTTCATTGAGTTTTACTTAGAAAAACAGACCCCATAGTGTAGATCCCTCATCACAGAACAAGCACCATGACCTTTCATGGTGACGCCACATGCTTCAGCGTGGACACTGAACTTAACTGTGGATGAGATCAGTGTCATGCAGTAAACAGCCTCATTAATTATGATGTCTCCTGCAGGAGGCTGGAAGCAGGGAAAGTCGGGGGGGGACGTTAATGAACACCGAGTCTGATTGTGGGAAGTGGAATCTTAATCATTACGTCATTGATCTGTATTGTTTGGATTGCAGATATCAGCGGTGTTCTTCTCATGTGAAAGTGAACTTTTGCTCTTGCTTCTCCAATTAAGCTTGGCAGAAACTTATTAAACAAGCTGTTTCATCACAGTATATAAACGAAACAAGCCAGACGAGTCAATAAAAAGCGGTGCACAATTCACCCACAGCTCTTTTACCTAAATTGCAATGTTGAGTCGGCTGATGGAAAAATAAAAGCAGAAGTATAAAACACATCTAACCAATTACTGGCCAAAATGAGCTTTTCCTCGATTTACATATACTGCAGCCATGCAGTGAAATAAAACTCTCTCGCATCATTCTCACAGCGTCTGCACTCCGCTCATACTGTAGATGTAAAAGGACATGTCAGCCTATAAATGGCCTGTTTGGCATGTATGTGGCAGGTCCAGCTGCATAACTTGAGCATCCCTGGAAACAACCATAGTAAATGGCTAATCTTGATGCTTTGTACGCAGAATAAGAGTCAAGAGTCTGCACAGCGCATGTCAGAATGGCAGAAAACCCACCAAAAAATACCCCTCAGTGTATTTCCTTGTTTTTCTGTAGAATTATAAAGTGTGAAAGTCTTTTATTGCCATACGACCAATACCTGTGGAATTTGTTCTCAGCATTTGACCTTTTTATTCCATCCTATTGTGTAGGAGCACTGAATGCAATGGCGCCGTGGTGCTCAGGGAGCAGTTGGGGGTTCAGTGTCTTTCTCAAGGACACCTGAGACACTTTCTCCGGGGGCTGGGGATCAAACCATCCGTCTCCTGATTATTAGACCACCACCCTACTGCCTTTGCTCTGTCTCCCCAGACAGAGTAGATATTGGTCTATATGAAAAAAATAATTGACCTGTTTACATTTGTGACACTATCAGCAGAACACTTCAGTGACAGAATAACTTAAAATGAAATGCACAAAAACAGCCATAAAGTGATTTGCTCAGCATCCCAATTTACTCCTGTGGGATGTCAAGCGAGCACTCTCAGGGATGTAGTCAGTTTCTATTGTGGAGGCAGAATAGGTTGTGGGTTGGTTCAAAACCACACTGAATCCCACAGTGGAAATTCCCCAAGTTTCATCCCATTTCTTTATTTATTGGCTGGTTTAATGGAGACTGACGTCTGAATTTACTAAGTTTTTCAGACACCCATGCCAAGACCATTTACAAGCCCTAGGTGGGCTCACTCTCAAAATGAGGTGGGAACCACAGACCCTAACAAGGCGCCAATGGAAAAACTGATAAAGTTCACCAGCTGAATAGAAGCAGCTAAAGAGCAAAGAGCTCGTGATGAAACGATTTCTCTTGAAGCAAGCTCCACTATTTGGAGATGTGCTCCTGAGTCATCCCTCAGATGCTGACAATGAATCATGTGTAGTTCAAAGTCGTCGATCAGAGACTTTTGTTTGTCTCTGTCACCATATTTGAAAATATGACCTGTTTTGCTCCATGATTACAAGGAACTTCATATTGTTTTCCCGGTGGATTAAGTTTAAGATTTGATCAGATATCTACAGCCCCCTGTTGCACTGTGATCCTGTACTTAGTGCTGTTGCCTCACAGCAAGAAGGTCCTGGGCTCATATCCCGTCCCAGGTCCTTTGTGTCTGCTGTTTGCCTGTTCTCCCCGTGTCTGTTTGGGTTTGTTCTGGGTGCTCCGGTTTCCTCCACCATGATAAAGACATGCATGTCAGGGTTAATATTCCTCTCTGTGCCCCTGACCAAGGCAATAGGAAAAAGAACTTGAGTTAATCCGCGGGTGCTGCAGCTGCTCCTATACAATAGGATGGGTTGGATGCAGAGTACACATTTCATTGTAAGATAAAAAGATGAATAAATTGGCTTTCATTCTTTAAAAGACTGAACTGATGTCTATACAGTAGAAGATGTTTCCCCATTCATCCAAATAGCGAATGAGGAATTATCTACTTAGCAGTTTTGGCTAACATCTCAGGACCTGTAACAATGGGATGTCTTTACACATGCTTGTCAGATCAGCTGACTATTGACTGATGTATGTAGACAGAGAAGACACATCTCCAGAAACAAAGAGTTCCCCGGGACACAAGAGGAGAAATGTCACTGTGGACCTTTGTTAGGCCTGAGTTAGCCTGTGGTGGTCAGAGAGCCCTGACCAATTATTTCTCATGGTGTGTCTTTCAACGGCAGAATCATTCTTACAGTTGAGATACTTATTTCATAGATGAGGAAAAATTAACTCTGAACTGATTTATGAATCATGTGTGTCAGTTTCTGGTTCATTTGAAATCAAACAGTGCAGTCCCTATGTCTGGACCACTGCCACACAAACGGCATCATTATCTGGTGGTTTTAGTCTGGTAGACTGTGTGTTTGATTTAGACCGTTTCCTGTGCTGTGATCCTTCCCCCGGTCCCTGTAGTCATCTTCCCTCTATTCTACATCTCTGTCTTGATACGACACGCTTCCCCAGTGTAATGCTGAGTTTGAATTAGGAGCAGCTCCATTTCAGATCACCGCCAGTGTGCTAGGGCACGGGATGTGTCAACCCTTCTATAGGCAGCGTTCGGACCAAGCTCTTGTTTCACACTGGCAGGGTTGTTTTCATGTTCTTCACTTTCTATTCACATCGCATGCAGAGGGGAATTTAGTCAAGTTGGTTTTATGACTGTTCTTGTATCAAATCTTCCTGTGGAACACGTTGGCGATTTTGCTTGCCGCAGTAGTTCAGTGCAGGGCATCAGTAAGGGCGTCCAGCCTTAATTCCCCAAGCTCCATCTAAGTCACTGTCCACCCCCATAATACTAGGACTGATGGTGACATGTAAAACAACCCCCCCCCCTCATACGATATGCCAGTTGTTATGATTCAAATGAAAAATCAATCAGTCAATATTAGCCTCCATAAACCAGCATCTCCTCTCATCCGACCTCCTCTCCTTTCCAATATTAGACTCACAGACAGAAGCCTGACATGTGGAAGATGGCTATCTTCCAGATTCTGAACAGTGCCCTGTGATGGAGAGAGGGAAAGAGGTGCTCCCACTCAGCCACCAACACATAAGAAGAGCAAACTGATGGATCCAAACCGACTGGCGTTTTCTCCGTGTTGTTAATAAGGACACTTCGAGTGTTGTTGAAGGCTGAGATCATTGCATTAGCCGTGATGAGGAAAATATGAATTAACACCTCCTCTGGCACTTGTGTTAGGTCAGATGTTTCTGCCGCTGATGAAGGGCATATATGGAAACGTGCCATTTCCACTGAAAGGAACGGTTATCTCCTAGGCCTGCCAGTGTATGCCTCACACTGCTGCTTCCTTCTTTCTCTCCATTCGTTGGGATCTCCTGGTGGGTGGAGCCATGTTAGACTGTGAACTCCGCCCCCCCACAAATGTTGAAATATTTAGGGCTTGGCAGGTCAGCTTTGCAAGCACGTACAGGCGTTGGCTTCAGCCAGATCTCAGACCTGTTTAATTCTTTGTGAGCCTGAGCACAACCTTTGATCCCTTAGCCAGGGCCTATTTGGTCATTTGGTAAATCTCAGCTCGTCATTAACAGAAACTCACATGTGGAGTTCAGACAGAACCAGTGGTGTCCAGGAGATCTAGACTGTCAAGGAATGAGAGACTGTGTTGCAATGCTTCTCAGATTTGTTCGTCTGAAGAGCTGAATATCTTAACCAACGCTGTGTGTCCTTCACCTTGCTTTTCATCTGATGCCGGTCTGAGTGGAGGGTTTTGTTTTGGTAGCCAAGCTACATTTCAACTTTTCATACATGTCATCCATTGGCATGTTAAGTTGCACAGCCGTCCATCCTTTTCTCCTTGCTGGACTCAGACAGCCAGCTGGTCACGCACAGTTCAGTGAGTTCTATGGTGAATGGATCCACAGCCCCTCATTTATTCTAAAGAAAGACATTCAAAGGCTCAGGCCAAGGCTGCATGATGCTTCAACGGCGACTTCACTGGCACAGTTACTTCAAAACCTCACGGGTACTTTTCATTGCTACATTCCTTGCTAGTGGTTGCTTTGCTGTGCCACAGCTGACACACTGCTTACATCACATTATGGTAGTCTCTTCTGCACTGGGATGAATGGTACATGGGATCATTTTCATTCAGCACTTCTCTAGTCTTGTGACCACTCAAAATGCTGTACATTGTCACACAACACACACAAACAAACAGGATTTGTATTCCGGCCGTTTTCCCCGCTGTACATTGTATGCCTCACATTTACCAAGCATGGGGATGAAGGCTGGATGATGAGGATTGAACCTACAGCACCTGATTTGCAAGAGCATGCTTGAATGGAGATGGAGCTTGGGGGTCTAAGGTCCGATGCCTTTCTTGAAGCCCCATGGTGGGGTCGAACCTGGCTGGTCAGTTCCTGAAGTCTGCTCTATACAACGGAGTGACTGTGGCCCCCCACCACAATAAAAAAAGTAAACTTACTAAATGATCACCCCAACTCACTATGACAGACTAGCATTGTGTGAAATGAAAGTGTTTTATGGCCACTCGACGAACGTCGGGGGGATTTGTACACTGTATTTTAACCCACCTTACTGCATAGGAGCAGTGAGCAGTTAGGGGTTCAGTGTCTTCCTCAAGGACGCCTCGACAGGTTTTCTGCAGGGGCCAGGGGTTGAACCACCAATCTCTGATTATTGACGACCGGCCTGCCTCCTGAGCTATGCCCAGCATGTAGAAAAGGATGGATGGCTGTGAAAATGAAACGGAGCTGTGTACTACATGAGTGGTGGGTGTATCGTAGAGATATACACTAATGCCTTCGGCCAATCTGCTTGTTGTACAGTGATTTGTGTGATAAGCACATATTCTGTGATGCTAGACCTAAGAACACACACTGTTCATGAATAACTATACACACGCGCACATACACACACACACACACACACACACACAGTTTCACCTTGTCAGCACTTGCTCCAGATGCATAATGCTGTTTAAAGCAGCCATTAACGCATTAGCGCATCCTTTATCCGTGTCGGCGCGTCGTGCACCTGTGCTCCGCTCTGCGTTCATCCTCATCCCTGACATCCAGGCTCTCCTTCGCCAGGACCGAGCTGTAGGAGCCTTCTCTAAGTGGATGTTTGCTCATGATGACACAAAGTCAATTCAGAGAGGCATTAATGTGCTTGCCAGGAGAAAAGTGACTGTATTTTCTTTCCTCTAATGTTCGCTCTGTGCGGTGAGCTGAGCGCGGCCAGCCTAATGTTAGGCTTAATGTGAAAGGTCCCTGCTAAAGTGTGAGCTCTGAGCAAGCAGAAAAGCCACAGTTAGTGAGGTTTCTCTTTTTTTTCTTCTTTAGACTTTCTTCCCGTGCCTCATTAGCTTTGCCATCATCTGATTGGGGGAGATGAGCCTGGACTTTGGTTTGGACTTCAAACCAAGGCTCATTACCTCTGCACTATCCCTCCATCCATACACACCTCTCCTTGCCTTCTTCTTTTTGTTGCTGTCTCAAATGCATGGATGCAGTTTATTTATGGCTGTGGAAGTGGCCATAAATAGCAGGCTATCAGATGAAATGAAAATACCAGGCACACATGATATGAGAGGCAGCATAGCTCAGGCAGTAAGGTGGTTATCTATTAATCAATGATGGGTGGTTTGATCACCGGTCCTGCAGAAAGAATGTCAACATATCCTTGAGCAAGATACTGAACCCCTTACTACTCAAGCCCTGAGATGGAATGGTGACCTGTCTGGGGTGTTTCCTCACCTTTCACCTAATGAGCACCGGGATAGGCTCCAGCATGACACCAGCACCTGACCTCAGATAAGCAGTTGATGATGCATGGGTATATTATAGTGCCATGGAATTACTACATTGAATCTTACTGCATACTGTCCAAGCCTCTGTTGATGGAAACTACAATGCTTTATTTTTTTGCTTTAAAAAACAAACATGTTGACCCCTTTATTTCCCACCTGAATCCCCTGAGTGTCCTACTGCTGGGTCAGTCTCTCTCTGATCCCCTCTAGAACATCAACAGGAAGGAGGAAGTGGTAGCATGTGTCTCCTCCAAGTCACATGACCACTAGCCCTCACTAGTCCACACATCATGGTCTGGTGGGGAAAGCACAGTGCTTGGCCGTCAGAGGAGAATGAAGCAGAGTACTTTCCCTTCACTTAACCAAGAGGCCTGGACCACCCAGAGGGGGACACTAGTGAACCCAGAATACTTTATCCAACCTAACCCCTATACCCATGTGAGGCTTAGCCCATTATGACCCACTGACTACGGACCTCTGGCTGTGGTTGGAAACGGTGTGGCTGTGATTCGAACACCCAGCTTTGTGACGCAGAGAAGCACTGTACAGCTTTAACCCCCTACACCGCCAGAGGCCCACAAACAGCGCTAATACAATACAGGGAGAGAAGAAAGTGGTTTGTCCTCCACATTTTATAGTTGCCATTGATAACAGATATGGAGCTGCACCATTTCACACATTGTCTGGCTTTCATCCACCCACTTGCACATGCATGCCTCGCAGCATGCGTTCAGTATCCCCCCCTCGAACACACACTCCCTCTCCACTATACACAGTGCCCACATCTATAATCTTTATCAGTCACCCTGCAGGAAAAGAGCCTGTAGAGGCACCTTCATCACGGTTTACTGTTGTTATGAAGTGTGTACCTTTTTATGCATTTGTTTGCGGGTGCAGCACATCCAGTTAACAGACTAAAATTTGTGTGTTACTGCTACAGTATGTTATCCAACACTATGCTTAAAAATGTCCAGGCTGGTGGGATGACAATATTGTGCAAAAGTTGTGTTTATTTTGTGTGAGTGCTGTTTTACATGTCAGCATCAGTCTTCATGTTGTAGGGGTTGGACATGGACTGAGATGAAGATTGGGGGATTAAGACCAGAAGCCCTTTCTGATAAACTGTGGTGGGTTTGAACCCACAACGTCTGGCTTAAAGTAAATGCTATATTTAGTGCTGGTTATGGATTAAAAATTTAAACAAAATATTATCTAAAAAGTGAAGTGAAAGTGTTTTGCTGCCACACAACCACGGATAGTGGAATGTGTCCTCTGCATATAATCTATCCTGGTCATATAGGAGAAGGGAGTGCAACCAAAGCGAGACACGCAGGGAGCAGTTAGGGGTTCAGTGTCTTCCTCAAGGAAACTTTGACACACCTTCTGCAGGGATCATTTTATTTTAGTGTATAACCCTTTATTTATCTCGCTCTCTCGCTCTCTCTCTCTCTCTCTCGGTGAGTCAAAAGTATCTGAAGTCATACATCTGGTGCTCTGAAGGCCATGTTTTTGTATGAATCTGTGAGTGACTTGAATACACACACATTCCCAGCCTGCTGAGACCAATGGCTCTGGCACTTTTAGCAGTGATAGTGGCCTCTTGGTGTCTGTTTACAAGACCTTTGGGCTGTATCACTTGGCTTTATGTTCAACTGGATGCTCAGATTGCCATCATCCTGTCTGTGCAGCTGTGCAAAAAACAGAACGGTGTTTTGTCAAATAGGGTATATCCGAACAAGTCTGAACATCTTCAAATGACACAGAAGTGCTCTGTAATCTCATACTAATTGACTCATTAAGAGCTGCATGTCGGCTTGTGTGTGATGATTTGAGCATAATCATCTTGTTTCATTAGTGTATTGTAACCGTTAGCTTCAGTGCTGGTAGTGACCTCTGGCTCCACTGCATGGAAAGGCGTCACAAGGGGCTGCTGCTCTAATCTGGTTTTATGAGATTAGTATTGGTGGGCAAACGCTCAACAAACACTATCATGACATTGGTTTCAAATGAGTGTTTTGAACTCCTCTCCATTTGAGACAATGAGCATGAACCCCAGAATTATTCTACTGAAGATGAACCTTAATAAGCTTCATTCATCTGTCATAGCATATACATACAAGGAGATTTGTCCTCCGCATCTAACTCATCCTATTGTATTGGAGCAGTGAAGCAGACACAGTGCCCAGGGACCAGCTCCATTTCTTTTTGTATTGCTTGCTCAGGGGCACAGGCAGGAGTATTAACCCTAACATGCATGTGTTTGTGGCTATGCAAATTACTGGCTATGCAAATTCACATAAATCAGCTAATGGATTATTGAAGAAGATTATTTGATGGGGCTTCCGGTGGTGTAGGGGGTTAAGGCACCTATGTTCAGTACATCTCTGCGTCATGCAGTCGGGTGTCGGAAAAGAAGAATGTGTCATACATTTTCTCTTGAAATAAGGTTTGAGATATTCCACAAAGTATTATCTGAAGTTGATTTAGTTTGACATGATTCTGTTTTTAGGGACCATATGCAGCTTTTTACATTAAAGTCACCATTTGATGTGTGCATGGGATTATAACTTCAAGCTTATTCGGATATGCAGTCCCTCCATGTGTCTTTTTTATGGTGGGAGGAAACCCCCGCAACCAGGGCAAACCTAAAAGGCCACGGGAGAATATGCAAACTACACTGAAAGGACCTGGGATGGGAATGAACCCTGGACCTTCTTGGTGTGAGGCAACAGTGCTAAGTGTCACACCACCATCAAGGCTTTTTGAAATTCATCAGGACTTTGAGCTGTGCCAATGTTGCACATGGGATTTCCTGGCTCTTAAACCAGACCTTGATTGCACTCAGCTCATCTCGCAATTACACTAATCGCCACGCTCTCCGTCTTCAATCACACCAGGATGGGTTTGTTTTTGTTTTTTATTTTCATAAATCAAATGTGCTAGTTACATCACTGCCGTCTGTTCACAGACCACAGGCCACACGTTCTCCTCTGAGTCATCAGTACCTGGTATCTGCAGGAGGCCGCGGCACAGCAACCTTTCCCAAAGTCCAAACAAAACAACCTGGCTCTATTTTTAACTTGGTCGAAATAAATAGATTCAAGTTTGACGGCACTCGAGTGGATGTCGCTGTGGCCGTTGCTCCTCACAAGCGTCTAATGTGTCTTCAAATGACCTTAAACTAGATTTTAAGTGCAATGCGTGGTTGAATCATTTTTGCTAAGTGGTATTAGGAGAACGGGAATGATATAAGCCAGGGGATTGAGGAGGTGAGTGATTAGTATCATAGTTAAGAAGGGGATTTGAACTCCTGTTCTGAGGTTTAGACTGCCTGCAGTATCTGGGCTCTGCCATCTTAACCAACCATGCTTTTTGGCACATAGACATACCACCGGGCCAAAATACGAAGCGGTATGCTATCTTCCAATCACGATCAACCATGAAACTCATGAGCCATCCTGCCCATAGGGTTAGTTTGTCATGTTTAAAACCAAGATCTCAGGTTACAAAATGGGAAGTTTTACCCATAACTCTAGCATATAGTTTGTACCAGTCACAATGGAATAGAAGTGGCATTGAGAGAAAGAACAAGGGGGAACCTATATGGCGGAGGTTAAACAGCTCCTTACTTGGGGATCTGTTTCAAGCGGAACATGAAAAGGAGCATGAAGTCTTGCTTTGAGAACAATGATAGTGGGGGAGTGACATATGCAATACAGGAGGAAGCTGCAAAAACAGCGATTCCAGGAGAAATAATATCGTAATCATCCTAGAGAATGAGACGAATAGAAAAAAAGACAGCATTGGAAAACAGAATGCATATGAAGCTAATACACAGCCACAGTGGTAGTAGTGGACCTACTTCTGTAATGAAACCTCACAGCCTTGCTCTTTCTGCTTTTTTCTCTTTGTTGTCGAGTGCATGTGTGTACATGTGGGCAAGAGAATACATAGATATGCATGGATTAAGCAGTAGTGTCTATACTGGCACTTTATTTGTTAATGGACGCACCGTGTTTTCTGTATGGGTGAAGGATATCCATCCAGCCATCGTAAACCGTTTGTCCAAGGGCTCATCATGGAGTCATGCTGTAGCCTATCCCAGTGCTCACTGGTCAAAAGGTGGAAACGCCCTGGACAGGTCAGCATTCCAACACAGGGCTTTAGCAGTTAGGGGTTCAGTGTCTTGCTCAAGGACACTTTGACACACTTTCTGCAGAGGCTAGTGATGGAACCACCAATCTTCTGATAACTAGATGACTGCCTTACCTCCTGAGGTATGATGCCCTGGGTGAAGGATAACAAAATGTCGATGTGTTTAAATGAGAGGAAACACATCGATGACTTCTGCTCAAACAGCGAAGTGTAGAGAAGAAGAGCGACATGACCAGTGTGTCCACAGACTGCAGACAGCACGTTCTCCTCTGATTCAGTGGCACTTGGTATCTGCTGGAGGCCACGGCACACTAACCTCTCCCATCCAGGCAATACACTTGGGCTCCTATTTTCAACTGAATCATTTAAACCTTAAAACCCTTTGATGAAAAAGTAAAAACATGGAGGGAAGGGTCCAGAGAGGCTGAACACAAAGAAAAGAGCCCACAAATAGTTCTCCCATGGACAGAAACCAGAGGCAGAGTAGAGGGGGAGCATTGTGAATATTTCAGAACAAATGTCAGTGTTGTCATACCAGTGAGACTCACTGAAAATGGAATTTGAGACCCAGTTAGAATAGAATAGAATAGTTTTATTTGCCACATGACCAAGGCCAGTGGAATGTATTCTCTGCATTCGACCCATCCTGTTGTGTAAGAGCTGTGACATTTTCTGAAGGACCTGGGGATTGAACCACCAATCCTCCGATTACTAGTCAACCGCTCTACCTCCTGAGTTTTACAGCCCCTATTGACTAAGACTATTGGGCTTTTTTCTGTTAAAAACATTGGCTATTAATATGACTGTACTGTGCTGCCCCATCACAGACAGACGGATGGAAAGGTGCAACTGCTCTGCAAATCTGCCTCACACACACGCTGCCAACTGTCCCTGTTGAAATACTAAGCATCCAGACTTTAGAGGTTGTACGGAGCCTGGCTAGTACAGTAATAGCAACAGATGAGTCCTGACAACACGTGGCGGACTGTCATGGCCACCATAGTGTGCGAATATTGGATATTGTAGTTGGAACACAACCATCCATAACAAGGGCGTGGTTCAATAAAACCTTGCTGTTGCAACATGCACGCATCTGGTCCATGTTAGTCTGATGATGTTCATCTGCAGCAACATGCCTGCCCCTGTCATGGAGAGACCACCCTCTCATTTTCTCTCTTTCAGTGGTTACTGGAGCCACAGACTACTGGTTTGGCAGTGGATGAAGCAGGGAGAGGGGGAGGGAGTGACGGAAAGGCCAAAGAGGAGCAGGGGGCGAAGAGAGAAAGAATGGAATAGGCTTGTTTTATTTTTCACATGACCAAGGCCAATGGAATTTGTTCCCTGCATCTAACCCATTCTATTGTGTAGAGGTAGTGAATGCAGCCACTGTGCCGTTATGGGTCCAGTGTCTTGTTCAAGGACACCTCAGCACAGTTTTTGCAGGGGCCAGGGATCAAACCATTAATGGCTGCTTACTAGGTATGCTGCCCTCCTGACTAGAGCTGTTGTGCTTGGCTCCATTAGACACAGTCGCTGTAATGCAACTTTTGTGATTGTGCATTGATGAACCATTACCAGGTGGGGTATAAAACCAAGCTGTCCTGTTTGGTTTTCTTTAGTCAGGGGTCCTTTCTACATGTCACTATCAGTCCTCACGTTGTGGAGTGGACATGGAATAAGATGGAGTCTGGGGTATTAAGGCCGGATGCCCTTCCTGACACCCTGCGGTGGGTTCAAACCCACAGCCTCTGGCTCATGAGTTCCCAAAGCACACACTCTGCCACTGAACAGGTTGAATTACCAGGCCATGTAGGAGATCTGATCCAGTCACACATTTGAATTGCTTAAACTTGTCTTAAGATGACTGGCAGCCATTCGCTGTGTCCTTTGTCCTCTGTGCTGCCATGTTTATGGGACTTAATATAGCCTCCTCTCAGCGATTGTTAAATTCCCTGGTTCTTAACTGGTCCTTTGGACAGCAGCTGTCTGTTGTACTTTTCTGAGTTGGAACATAGCTCTTCCAAATCCCACTATCTAAAATAGAGTATCCATCCTCATCCCATCGTCTCTGTCCAGTGACACCGCCACCCCCATTCCTGATGTTCCCTCCAGGATTTCAGCTGAGAGATGTGGCAGACATGCTCGACTTCTACAGACCACTGAACAAATGCACTGACTCTTCAAGGAGTATTATCGCATCTGAAGGTCAGCGAGAGACTCGTGCACAGAATACAGTTTTCCTTCATCTGTGCTTTGAAGCAGAGCTGTGCACTATACCCACTATAACATACAGAGTACGACTTGAACACGCTGGTTGTGCACAGTGAGTCTGAAGGCCGTCAGATAGCGACGCCTCCTCTGCCAGTTTCCCAGTGATCTTTCAACCCACTGTGATTTAGCACCTTTCAGCTTATGAACAGTCATCACACTGGCTCAGACTAGCTTGGCCTCTCACTGCAGACAATAGGAGCCGTCACATCCCTTAAGGGGCTGCATTAGACAACACACACACACACACTCACACACGTGCATGCACTTAAGAACACATTGCATGGATGCACAGCCCTCATGTGCACACAGCCCTGCGGTCACTGGGAGGGTGTACCTGTGAAACTTGGGTTTTTCAGGCTTTACCGAGCCCCCATTAGACTGGCTGTTAGTAAAGGCAAAGATGAAGGCCTCAGTGGTACCAATTACAAATCAATACTGTATCTCAGTAATGATTTGGATAGAACAGGTTTGGAGCTGGCAGGGCAAGACACTCGGGCCATTTCACAAGTTAATTTGAAAGGAAAATGGTTTAGCCAATGTTTGTGTCCAGAGTCAACAATTCATGTAATTTGCGGGCTACTTCATATCTACGACAGAGCTTTAGTACAGTGGGAAATGGAAGACTTTGTTGTTATTTATGTGATGTTTTGCTGTTTAGAGCCACAAGATTTTGATACTGCAGATGTTATCGGGTTCTGTGTTCGTCCGTCCACCCTCTCCGGGGTACCATTACCTGATAGTGGTGGGGACTTTCATGTGTCCCTATGAACCTGGGAGCAGTGTGGCCTTGGGCCTTGTGCTCCTAGTAGGGTCTCCCATGGCAAATTGGTCTCAGGCGAAGGACCAGTCTTGGAAATGTTTAAGAAGACCCCGTAAAAATTAGTCCATTTGCCATTTCCCATGGTAAACAATGGTATAAATGGTTTCATAGTAAAGGACTCGATCATTTACTCCCAAATCCGGATTCATCTGGTGGATTTTAACTGGCATTGCTTTTTATCATAATGACTTTTCATTGAAAAAAAAGGCAGCGCATAGATGATGGCATTCAGGAGCAGAAGGTACGGCGTGGGTTCCTCTAAAAAACATGCTCTATTTGTTAGCATGCATTTGGTAATTTAACTTGCAGACATATTGTCCCTCTTCTCCCTATGTGGGCGGTCAGACAGAGTGTGAATCAGAGAGGAAGAGGCAGAGGAGCAGTGAGCCAACACCACATGGTGCTCGGGGAGCAGTTAGGAGTTCAGTGTGTTGCTCAAGGACACGTCGACATGCTTTCTGCAGGACCGAGGATCGAACCTTCAACCATCCAATCACCAGAGAACCACACTACCCACTGATATATATTTATATATATACATACATACATACACACACACACACAGACACACAAGTGTGTGGTCCCCTTTCTGTTGTTGTAGCCCCTCGGTCATCCTTGAGTTGCCTCAGTAGGCTGTTGCTGCCAGCAGTAACCAAACCCACAGATGTCACCCTACAATGTCAGTCACACCGACAGCCAAGATAAACTCGGGAATCTACGAAGCCGGAGATTTTCGTAGAGCCAAGAGAGACAAGCCACAGTATATGACAGGCTGGCTCAGTGGCTATTGGAGCCTGGGACTGTGACATGGTTGAGACACTGACAGGAGGAGCTCCTGAGTGGTTCTCACTCCTAGCGGCAGCATAGCCCAGGAGGTAGGATTGTTATTTAGTAA
>OMLC01046739.1:0-21893 GCA_900302585.1 Regalecus glesne | reverse complement strand
GTGATTATGTGGTCTACTGGGGGAACAATGCTGGTTGTAACATCTGACTGCTGCAAGATGGAAACCTGCAGGAATGCTTCTTCACACATTTCAGATGGAGCAACTTGTCACTGAAAGAGTTCTCCAGTGCAGTGAGGGAGTCATGTATGGGATGGGATTCATTGTCCATCATTGATGACAGCTTGGCCACCATAATCCTCCTTTCTCCCACCAACTCCACTATGTCAAGGGGACATCCCAGGACAGAGCTAGCCGTCTTAGTCAATTGTCTAATGGTCCAATTGACTCGTATGTTTTTCTGTTGACAGTTGAGTATGGAGTCTGGAGAGAGTAGTGGTGGTGAATTGACTCTGAAAAGACAGCGGACACCTCTGTCAGACTCTGAAGATGGTGTCCTCTCATCAGGTATGTGTGTATTGACTGTGCTTGTATTAACAGAATTTTGAGTTCATGCAGCCTTTTGTGCATGAATGAAATGTCTATAATTCATATTTGTCATTATTCTTTTATGTTTCTAATATTTTCTCTTCCATTCTTTTGAACCAGGAATGAATTATGGCCAGAAGCGTCAGCGCTTGGAGAGAGCTGATCAGGAAAACCGCAGTCCCACACCATCATTATCTGGGTGCCTAGCTAAGCAAGGGGTAAAGCCAGATACACCGGCCATCCAATCAGTCCGTTCTCGACTTAATCAACTTGCCAAGAAACGAGATGGTAAGACTAGTTCAGTTTTTAAGTAGGTTTAGAGGACAATGTAAAAGGTAGAAGTATTAATTTAATGGAATATAGAAAATTCAGGATGTAATATGTCAAGATTAATGTGTAGTGGAATAGTTGACAGGTGAATGGTAATTGAATAAAATCATTAGGCCAGTGAAACTTCACAACTTTAGACAGATCAAATACCAGCCAACATGTTGCTCAAGTGGTATGTTTATTTTTCATTTCTTTTTTTGCCAGAGACTATTAAGAGTGAGACCAGTGAACCCAGCTGTAAGACAGACAAAAGATGAAGACGAGTAGGGAAAGGAGAATTATTGAGGGTGGCAGGTGTTGGTGTAGAGGCAGATACTGTGGGGAAAATAAATATTTCACCACCTGCTAATTTTGTGACTTTGTTACATTACAAAGAAATGAACGGTCTATACTTTTCATGGTAGGTTCATCTTAACAGTGAGACGGAATCATTTTTTAAATCCCAGTATATGAATTTAAAATATGCATTTTTGTTTTATTGAGGAAAATAATTATTTCTCCCCCTACAAGCCAGCAAGAATTCTGGTTCCCACAGACCAGTTATGTGACCCGAAGGCACACAGATTATTCCTCTTACTTAACTACTGCTACTAATCAATGGGCAAGATCAAAGAATTTTCCAAGTACATCAGGGATAAGATTGTTGCCCTGCACAAGACTGGAATGGGCTGCAAGATCATTGACAAGCAGCTTAGTGAGAAGGAGTCAACTGTTGATACAATAATCAGAAAATGGAAGAAACACCAATTGACCACCAATCTCCCTCGGTCTGGGGCTCAACACAAGATCTCACCTTATGGAGTGAACCTGATCATGAGAAAGGTGAGAGGACAACCCAGAACTACACGGCAGGAGCTTGTTGATGATCTTAAGGCAGCTGGGACCACAGCCACCAAGATGACCATTGATAACACACTATGCTGTAATGGATTGAAATCCTGTGTCCACAAGGTCCCCCTGCTCAAGAAGCCACGTGTCCAGGCCCGTTTGACGTTTGCCAATGAGCACCTGGATGATTCAGAGGAGGCCTGGGAGAAAGTGCTGTCGTCAGATGAGACTAAAATCGAGCTCTTTGGCATCAACTCGCCTGGCTGTGTTTGAAGGTAGAAAAAAGCTGATTTTGACCCCAAGAACACCATCCCCACTGGTGGAAATATTATGTGTTGGGGCTGTTCCTCTCCGAAGGGGACAGGACGACTCTGCTGGATTGAGGGATGAATGGGGCCACGTACTGGGAAATCTTGGGTGAGAACATCCTACCCTCAGCCAGGACACTGAAAATGGTTCGTGGATGGGTGTTTCTGTATGACAGTGACCAGAAACATATGGCTAAGGCAACAAAGGAGTGGCTCAAGAAGATGCATATTAAGGCTTAGTCAGTCTCTGGACCTTAATCCTTTAGAGAATCTGTGGAGGGAGCTGAAGCCTTGAGTTGCCAAGTGACAAACTATAAACCTTAAGGATTTGAAGAGGATCTGCAAAGAGGATCGGCAAAAATCCCTCCTGGGATCTCAGCAAACTTGTCGGCCAACGACAAGAAACGTTTGATAACTGTTCTTGCTAACAAGGGTTTCTTCACCAAGCGCAGTCACGTTTAGCTAGAGGGGGAAATACTTATTTTCTTCAAGAAAAAAGAAAGAAAGAAAGGATTCCCTTATCAGTCCCGCAAGGGGAAATTTGGATTTCTCTGCATTTTTGACCCAACCTATTATATAGGAGCAGTGAGCTGCCAACTTATGGCGCTCGGGGAGCAGTTAGGGGTTAAGTGTCTTGCTCAAGGACACTTCGACATGCTGTATGCAGGAATGAGGATTGAGCCTGCAACCGTCCGATCGCCATATGACCACTCTATCCACTGAGCTTTGCAGCCCCCCCCTATTGGCTCATGCCATTACATTTCTAACATAGTGCACAGTAGATAAAAAGCATTACCATTCTGAAACATCCACATGTACAGAACTCTATCCGATTTGCATTTCTTCTTTGGAATTTGTTTCCAGTTCATACATGTATAGTTGAATCACTCATATATTGGCTGAATTACTCCTGTATGGCATGGTGGTGCAGTGATTTGTGCTATTGCTTCACAGCGAAGAAGTTCTGAGTTTTGAAAGCATTTATTGTAAGCAAACGTTGTACTAATTACTGTGTGTAACATGAGATCTCTGCTGTTACAGGGAGGCCTGTCCTTGCACAAAAGTGCCTGTCAGATCCTGGGGCCGACATCCTAGACAAGGGCCTCAAGGAACATCTTCTCGGTAAAGATGGCTTGAAACACACACTCGTACAACTCTTTCCTTAAATAAACCTAAGTGTAAATATTGACTAGAACAACTTAGTTCTATTGGTAACTTTAGCAATAAAACAATTCTAGAATAAATCTATTCTAGAACTTTAAGTTCTAAAACAAGAAAGATGATTATGAAATGTCAAACATGAATAAAAGCCACAAAAAAGCTAAACACAAGAATAAAATTGTCATCTGGAGTTGAACTTGCTGAAAATGATACTGCTGTGGGAAAGTGGTAAACCTAACAGGGCCTTGAGTGATGAGGTTGTTGAAAGGTTTGGTTGTTTGGTAGTCACAGTATGGGATTTCAGTCAACTTAATAACTTGTTTAGTTCTCAAAGCAAGGCAACACAAAATGAGTTGTACGAAACAATATAAAAAGGTTTCCTGTACACTGTTCTTCACTATAAAACAAGGGTATTAAATGGTGTTATTATCTCAATAGGCCTTATCAAATAAGCATCTTGTTTGATGAAGCAGTCCGCAGTTGAAATGTCCTTTACTAAATTTGTTTACAAGTTGAAAAGACAGAGAGCATTTTGTTTTATTGTGATTGACCCATGGCCTACTCCAAGGCACATGTCTGCACCTCAGCTGTGCAAAAGGCTCTACTATTTCTATTATAAAAGAATATTTTTTATCTATCTATTTATTGATTTAAAAGGGAACATGTGCAGTTTTTTATATAAATGTCACCATTTGATGCGCCACACCAGATTATAGTTTCAAGCTAATTCGTCTTGTAAATTGCTTGGGATAAAAACGTCTTCCAAATACCAATAAATTAAACTAGTGTGTTACACAATTTACTTGACATGAAAAGTAAAGACAACATAAAGTTAAACTGAGCACATACCAATTATCTCAACAAGACATACAAACCTACATGAAAAGCGAGTATAAAACTATGCAATAACAATTCACAAATACGAAAGTGCTTGTTAAGTAAAAGCACTTCCATGAAGACTGCAGTCTAATCAGTCAGTGAGTACAGAGCTGAGCAGCTTTTAAAGTTGGAGCAGCTCCTAACTAGGCTTATTTAGGTTAGATTTAACAAGGACCCATTGACGCCGAATTCACCGTATAGGCGATGTTCTGTGAGACTAATTTCCTATTTTAGCTTGATGTCAGCCTGTTATCTGATTCTATATTTTCATGTATGCCTTTTTTCTTTAGGAGAGGTGGCGTTTAACCAACGATTGGAGCGCTTCAAAGCCCCTGTCTTTGACACTAGTACTACCTCTAGTCCCACAGACTCCCTTCCGCGTCCTCTCTCCAACTTTGTATCTGACATTCAGCAGAAACTGCAAGAAAATGTGACACCAAGCTCCAAGCATGCCTCTCGCATTCGCCAGGTCTGTGATTCTATTCTACTTTCAGTTTTATACTCTTTCTCCGTAACTAGGGCTATATAATCAAGTGCTAATGGAATTATTTAATATCTAGACTAGAAAAGATTATCTAAAAATTAGTCAATTTAGCATTGTTTTAGGATGGTGTCTGGTGGATGTTATTTATTAACAAAACAAAGTGGGGAAAAAATGACATGGAAATGGAGTAGATTTTAAGTACTTCTTTGTATTGTTCTACTTACTGTTGTATATTTCAGGTGTGTGCAGTTCTTTTTATAATACAGAAGATGCCCATTCCCCAGATTCCTGTAAAGTTTCTATTTGATCGCTTTTGTTTTTCCGCCAATCAGGAAAGGGAGCAGGAGTTGCGTCTGTTGCGCTCTCAACCAATAAGTGAAAATGCCTGGCTCAAAAGAAGGAGCTCTGACACCTCATTGGTGGAGGTATGTGTAACATGTCCCAAGTTTCCTAAACTTTCAAACCTAGTTGTCATGATTATTGTTGTTGAGTGGTTCAAATAGTTTAAATCAATGGGCTCAATTTGCCTTGTATCATAGTATAGATAAGGGTTAAGTTGTGCTGTCAAGTTTTATATTTGTCTTGCTACCAAAAAAAGTAAGTATCTATAATTGTGGAATACTAGACCATTGAGTTGAGTTTTGCGAGAGCACTCTATGGGATCTCTTTGTTTTTTCTCCAGAGTCAAAACTTTAAGATATTGTTGTTACACTTTTGGATAGCTCATCCATAAAAGGTATTTCAATAGTAATTAGCAGAATTTTGCCGATTTGAAAGAGAAGTATGAATGTAGTTGCTATAGACTTTGACGTGCAGATCGGCCTGTGTGAATCTTAGCAGAGGCGAAACACTACTGCCCCTTCCTCCTCTACCTGGATTCTACGTAAATGGGACAGGAGAATGCATTGGCCTTTCTTACACCCCGGGGACGTGAGTCTGATTCTACCAGATATCTCTGCACTCTGTCACTTTCTGTTGTTGGGTGACAATGAGCATGGGTCGGGAATTTTTTCCTTGACAAGGGGGATAATGGGAGAAAAATATATTTTATCCTCTATTTCTCTGACTTTCTTTTTTGAAAGGATATTCACCACTTAAATCCTATGTTAGGTTTTTGACTTTTGTCAAAGATGTGAAATGAAAATAAACTCTTTTTCTTCTCATTGTATTATGCATTTATTCAACAACTTGTGCTCATGAAACGACAAATATGGGACCTCCAATGGATCACGGGGTTAAGGCGATGTTCAGTGCGTCTCTGCATCATGCAATTTGGTGTTCGCCATTTCCAACCACAGCCGGAGGTCCATAGTTAGTGGGTCATAAGTGGCTAAAGCCTCACATGGGTATAAAGGTTAGGTTGGAAAAGATTCTAGGTTTGTTAGTGTCCCCCTCTGGGTCGTTCGGGCCTCTCAGTTAAGTGAAGGGAAAGTACTCTTGCTTTGTTCTCCAACGGCCAAGCACTGTGCTTTGCCCAAGAGAATAGCTTGGGCTAGTCATCATGTGACTAGGAGGAGACACATGCTACATCTTCCTCCATCCTGTAATCGCTCTAGAAGGGCATCAAAGTGACAGATCCAGCCATATGCAACTCGGGGAATTCGGGTGGGGGGGAAATGGACCCAAAAAAAAGAAATGACATATGTAGTTTTTATTTTAAACCCAAATCTAGTAACCTTCTACTAAAATGGCAAAGTTTTGTAACTGTATCACCAAGTCCAAGTGGGTGGGGATTAACATTCCAGTCACTAATATGAAATATTTTCCCCAGTCCAATCAAATCCTGAAGGATCAAATCGCATCCATCCCTGCATTAACTGCCCTAATATCCTAATTTATTGTAAGTGCATCATATTGCAGAAGCCAGATCGCTCTGAATACGGTTTCATGTTGTCTTCACCATGTTGTCATGTAGACATTATTATCAATGTATATTAAGTTACCTGTACTGTCCTTTCATGACAGGAATGCAATGCATTGTTGTCACACCCACCTATATTTTAAAGGCTATTATTTTCCTGCTGGTTCGGAATGTTATATGACATTGTCGTGAATTTATTCAAATTTAAGTTTTGATCATTCTACTCGATTCTACGCAACCATCAATTCCTTTACTACACAGGTGACTGCACTATGGGTTTATTTTCTTTTTTTTCATTTGTGCGTGTGTTCCTTATCACTCCACTGTATTGAATGTGTTTTTATTGCTGTTTATGTGTGCATACAAGAAATATATCTTTCTCAATTAAAATTTCTAAATTCTTCACCATTATTTCCCTATTGTACTGAGGTTTTTTTTTTCTTTGCTGATGTTGTGCCTATGAATAAGCTTGGATAACATGGGGGAACAATATATTTGTTTAAGAATGAGTTGATAGAATTCTTCCGTTTTACTTTTTATTTGCTTTAAAATAGCCTTTTGATCTATTAGAGTTAAACTCGGATGAAAATGCACGCTTGCTCATTTTTATCATATTGATTCGCAGTTAAACTATATCATTGCAGTAATAACAGAAATCCAAGCTTTGCCCCACTGCTCTAATTTTCACCATGTATTCTTAAATATTAATGTCAACATTGTTCTTTCCAACAGGGAGATGGGATTGATGAAATAAAAGACGGTAGCTTCTCTGAAGCCCTCGTGTCTAATGTGCAAAAAACACCAGGGGATACCAAAGGTAAGACACCCCCCCTCTCTCCTGGGAGGAGCATTGCATCCCTACACTGTTTTCATAAAGGCAATGACTACCTTTTCCCCCAGACCTATTATAGTGATAAATTTCATACTAGAGCTTGTGGATTGCATTAGAAATATCTGAAATACCCGCAAGGGAAATGGGGGCTAAGAGAATTATAAATTGAGGTATGAGCTTTGGCTTGGCTAATTGGGAATTATATTGTATTAATGTAAAGTGCACTGAGACAAATTGTCAATTTGTGATAATGGGGTGTACAAATAAAGTTGATTTGACTTGGAAGATTATATCGGCAATTGATAATTGTTTTTTATTTTGAGGGGGTCTTGTCCTTTGATTTTGTTAAATTTATGGTCTGCCTCTGAGAATTTAACTAAATGAACAAAAATAGACAAATAGATAAAGGAAATAATTAACCTATAAACCACAGATCAAAGTGTGCAAATAGGAACTGGCAGTTAGAGTTTGGCCACAGACGTGTTCTTGTTGGACTGATATCCGATTAGTCTCACAAAACAGGGCAGTGACTGCAGTGACTAAATGACAATTAACTCTTCTTTAGTTGCTGCTTCTGAAAAGCAATGTCAATTCATATTTGAACACTTGACCAAAAACTATATTAAGTTGTGTGCCCTAATCTGGTAAACGGACTCATTTTTATATAGTGCTTTTCTCATCAATGAACACTCAAGGAACTTTACAATGTTTGTCTTACATTTACGGAGCATGGGGGATTTAAGCCAGATTCCCTTTCCCGACATCCTATGGTGGAATGGATTAGTAAATGTAAATGTGTGTATCCTCACTCTTGATAAACAATATAATGGGACAGCTGACTTTGCCAGCTTGGGAAAACAGCCCACCCAGCCGGTCAGAAGTAGACCACTGCACTGGTCACCAAACTGCAACAAGCAATAAGAGTGCATATGTGAGTATTTCTTTGGGATTCTCAAGTAGATCCCAGATGTTTCTCAATTAGGCCCAACTGAGTCAAACTAAAGGATAAATGGACTTGTCCAAATGTAGTGCCTTTCTAGTTTGACGACCAACTCAAAGTGATTTGCAATGAATGCATCACATTTACAGAGCTAAGCGGTAGGATGTGAACCCGCAATGCCTGATTCCCAGGCATGCGCTCTACCAGCTCAGCCACCGTGGATAGTCAATGGCAACTGTAAAATTTCATTATCAGATCAAGCTTAGCTACTTGAGACACGGGCAGCGGGGCCCGTGGTAGCTCAGTGGTGGACGTCATGTTTTGGGAAATGACGAATCAGAGGCTGCCGGTTCAGGAAGAGCATCTAACCTTAATTCCCCAAGCTTTATGTAAGTCTATAACCACCCCCACAACATAGAGACTAATCGTTACACATAAAATGGGGGCAGCATAGCTCAGTAGGAAGGGTGGTTGTCCCTGGTGGTTTGATCTCCTGTCCTGCAGAAAGCATGTTGAGGTGTCCTTGAGCAAGACACTGAACCCCTAACTGCTCCCCAAGCACCATATTGTGTCTGCTCACTGCTCCTATACAATAGGTTGGGTCAAAAATGCAGAGAAATCCAAATTCCCCCTTGTGGGACTGATAAGAGAATCATTTATTTATTTATTTATTTAAAATGGGACCTCCCTCTTGGGAAAAGGGAATGGCTTACCATTATCTAACAGACATGCTTATCACCCTCCAATATGTCCACCCCTGTGACAAAAATCAAAATATTCGGTCAATGGCCATATTCTATATGGCACCCATCCAAATTCAACGCACTACAATTTTAGTTTTCCAGATAGTAACCCATAAATACTTCTAATGCTTTCCACAGCAACCCTTTTCCCACACAGCGTTGTTCTGTATCACTTGACGTTATGGGGAGCGAGGGTTACAGGAACTCATCAAACATTTGGATACTTATGTGTGGTTACTTGTTTGTTTTTTACTAGCTTTGATGGTCCCTTATTTCTGAAAATGATGCCACACCAAACCAATATCTATTTTATTGAAATCTCTGACTAACTGCCATAAAATTTCTTGCTCTGTCTATCCTACTAGATTTCCATACCTTTTTCATTTCAATTGGTATATTAGAATTATTTTGTATCGGTTTCAGTATCCATTCCAATTCCTCACTGTTGAGATGTGAGACTGACTGTTCAAGAGGTGACAAGTTACCTTGTGACCACCCATCTTTGCCTCATCTTTAGAGCTTGAGAGCTGTGATGAATGGCAGATGGAATTGAAGGAGCCAGACACTTCAAAAAGAACAGGAGCTGGAGAAGAGAAAGCACTGGAGGGATTTGTTAAAACGTTTGAGGATGAGCAAGGGGGTGACCAGCCTGAGGATCAGAGTGCATTAAAGCTGCCTCTAGATGAGAAGAAGAGCATGTTTAAAGTTCTGCTTAGTGAAAGTACCACCACAAGTAAAGCTTTAGGAGCTCCTGTCTTAATTGAAAAGGGAATGTTGGTTTGTCTGTCAGCTAATGAAACTGAGGGTGACTCTTCTTATTGTGAAGAGGGTATTGAGCTCTCAACTGATGAGGAACTGAGGGTATGGAGATACCCTCCAGATATGGAGAGTAGGGAGGTTGAGTCTTCATTAGCTAGGGATGAACAAGGAGGAACTTCCTATGCTGGAAACAATAAATCAGATTCATCTATATTTGAACAGAATGGGACAGTAAGCAATGTTTCATACCATAGTAAACAGTCTGACATCGAGATTGGGGAAGGTATAAGGGATATCCATGATGAGTTTTCTATGTTTCTTGAAACTTTTGAACAAAAGGAAGACATAAAACTCACACCTAGAGAGGAATTCATCGAGTCAGGCGTTGGTTCTGTTTACTCAGTAAAACGCCAAAGGACCATTGTGCAATATGTGGAATCTACCATTTGCAGAAAACAAGAAGTAGAGCCACATAAAACATACAAAGAACAGACAGAATGTGCTGATCCCCAGAAAATGAAACAGGATGAGGAGATAGAACAATGCACTACAGAAAAGGTTAACGTGAACTATGAGACTCAAGCTGGCAGTGTAAAATATGGAGAGATGGATCCGGAGGTAGAGATGACAGTTTCACAAAGCGCATGGCATCAGACTGGACAGTCCCATGAAGCAGATGGTGCCCAGGTTTTAATAGAGACATTGAGAGGGGATAGTGAGTTCTGTAAAAATATGGCTCATATACCACAGGCAATGCTTGAGGCTCAGGCCTCAAAGCCAGTCAACCCAGCTGACATTGATAGAGGGAAACTATCTCAGACTCTGAAAGAGGCTTGGGCATCAGAAGACCATCAAATGGCAGAAAACATTGAGCTAGATTCTGTATACAGAGGTCAGAATGACAAAGATAAGCTGACATATGAAAACCAGGTGGAAGAAGTACACCATACAGATGGCAGAGGACTAAAGAAAGTTACATTTATCCTGGAACCTGAGCTAATCGATGACTCAACCCTTTCTGAGGCAAATGTGTCATTTGAGTCCAATGGAGAGTCTAGTTTATCAGGTGAGATGAGCATTGTTGATCAAGAAAAGCTAGAGCACTATCACTGGCTTTGGCTTCTCAGTTGGGATGTAACTTGTTGAAGTATCTTGATTTAGTACAATGTATTAAATATTAGGCCCTTATAGTTAATTGCAGTCACTGGGTGTGATTTCAAAGGAGAAACATATTTGGTATAGTTTTGAAAATGGTGAAAACCCTGTGGTGATTAAGAATTGTAAGAAAAACACATCTAAATGTAAACTGTTTAGAGGAGAAGCCTGTATAGTTTCAGAAGCACATAACTGGATAGAAAAACATGACTGAATGCAAATAATGGGACAAGTTTAAAACACTTTGGTGGTAATCGTGACTTCACAAAAGGTGGTTGGTCTTGAATGCTCAGGTGTCTGGAAACTAATGAGCCAGCTGAAATTGGTGTCATTATTTTCAGTAAGTAACTAAATGTAAATTATTGGTATATTTCTTTCTACAGAGACTGGATTAAGCTCCCATGATGAGACCAACACAGCCGAGATGATTGACAAGATGTTTGAGGAGGTGTTGGAATATGCTGGAAAGTTGGATGGGAAGAGGGATGATGAAGACACTGAAGACTTGGATAGTGGTATTGGCACTTGCTCTGGAGACAAGAACAAGATAGACATGGAGTCTGAGAAGGAAAAAAGTGAGGGAGAAGAAGAGGCCAAAGAAGAAGTTAGGCATGGGGAAGATGCACAACTCGACACCACTGGGGATGAACTGCTGACTTTCCCTCCCAGTGGCATCCTCTCTCCTCTTAGCAAGTCTGTTGAGGCTGTGGTCACTCCTCTGGTAAGAAAAAAAACATCCCTGTAACCCCCTCCATCACTAGTGCTCGGACTTGGCGAGACAAATTTATTTGTCACACATTTCAGCAACATACCGATTCAAAATGCTTTAAAAATATGACAAGCAGCACGAGGAAATAAAAAATACATTTCAAAACAAAAAGGCTAAAGTGATATCAAAGCTCCAAATTTTATTCAATCATAGAGCATGATAAACGGGAGAGTCTTCAGCCTTGATTCAAAAGAATTGAGAGTTCCAACATACCTACAGTTTTCTGGTAGCTTGTTGCAGATATGTGGTGCATAGAAACTGAAAGGAGCCTCTCCATGTTAAATTTTGACTTTGGGGACAGAAACTAGCTACACCACTTTTGCCTACTGGGAGAAGGGAAAATATGGAGGCTCTATCTTTGCATCTACCCTTCTCTGGTGCTCAGACTTGGGGGGGGGGGACCAACAGCTGAGGAGTTGACACTCAATTACAGTATAAAACATTTTTCAAAGATTTTGAATCGCTGCAACCATGAGAGGTCTGTTGTCATACATTTATAACTGGATAAAGAAATTCAAGTCTGATATGCCCAGAAAAGGTTTGCTATGCAACTATTTTAGTCTAACCCCAACCTTGTCTTTATTTTCCTCATATAAATAAACTGGGTAAAATGTTTAGTCAAGCACACTTGGGTTGACTCAGAACGGGTAGTGCCAGGAATATGCAACTCCCCCTGACCTGCATCTGAGTGGAGGTTGTGCCTATATAACTTTCTCATTTTGTTGTATTATCAAAGTTCTTTTGAGAACTTTTGATCATGTTGCTACGTGATCCGAGTCAACCAAAAATGTCAGTCACACATGCATACCATTCAGTTAGATTGAGCAGTGACAAAGGGAAGCATTGATTCAGCAAGCTTGAGAAGGAATGAAGATAGGAAGTAGTGATAGTGAAACAAATGTTTTCTGAAGGTTTTTAATCACTGTAATCATGAGAGGTGGTTCATCATAATGTTGTAATTGTGCACGAAATATTTTAAGCAAATAAATCCAGTAATTTGAGATTAGCTGTCGACAGACCTACATATACATGCATGTGACCAAACGTATAGTCCCTTCCTGGCAGGGGTAACTGTAGTGGTACTGAAACTTGGTCATAATGGACTAAGCCAGTGTGTCTATGATGAAATATTTTTCATATATATATATTCAAATAAAAAACTCACATACTGGAGCTTATTTTCTAACCTCAGAGACTCGCAGTCAGTCAGCTGTCCACTCCCCCATCTCTGCTCCTGACTCCGGAAGAGTTATCCACCATATCCCCTGTTGAATCTGCCCTTCTGTACAGGTAATTGCAGTACCAGCTTGAGCTCCCATGTGTATGTCTTGCTATACAATTTAACTATTAATCTTGAGTCATATAGAGTATGACTGGTTAGATGTAGGACGAGGCTTATCAAGTTCCAGCACCCAGGGCTGTAATACCTGAGCTGCAGAGCATTCTTTATAGTTTTGCTAACATAATAATCATTTACTACCTTTGACAGACACTGGGTATTCTTTTTGACCGTTTTGCAAAATAGTTCAATTAAGAACAGCACTTAAGCTTTAGTCTCTCAAATTTGTATAAATGTATGCACACACACACACACACACACACAGAATCAACTTTTAAAGTTATACTGTGAGTTTGATTTATATTCCCGAATATGATCTTTGCCTGTTTTTGGGTCACAGTGTTGATGCTTATCGAACCCAGAGACGGACCAAGTTGCCCACCTTTGAAACTGGGACTCCTGCTGTGCAAAGGCAGGCCCCAGAAAAGTCCATCCTTCAACCCCTTATCAACGCCAAGGACAAGATTGTGGTGTGTAATAAAACTTTTACTGTTTGTATCTACTGAGTACTCATCAGTACTATTCTAAGACTGTTTGGATAATATGTTTGTGCCGAAGTATTTAAATTCAGTCTCAGGAAGGGGCTGATATTTCGGAACTTTGTTCCTCACAAGTCACAAATTTACCATTTATGTACTGTGCTGCATGCATGTGTTGACAGGAAACTGGATGTTACATATATTTCTATGAGAGCAATAGAAAGCTGTCCTTCTACCAGTATTAAAAACTGTATGGTGCAACTCCTGATGGATTCTCCAATCAAAAGTACAACTTTCTTAACAGATTGGATGTCTGGTTGTTGCTTTTTTACAATGTGGAACAACTTGGGGGCATCAAGGGGCAACATGGCTCAGTGGGTAGAGTGGTCGTCTAGTGATCAGAAGGTTGCAGGTTCAATCCGAGCACCTGCAGAGAAGGTCTCTGCCAAAGAAGAAAGGTGCCATTTGTGGCATAGCTCTTGGAATTCTAACGTACAGTATCCAGTCAGCAGTTGGCTCATTTCACTGCCCATAAAGATGATGGATCATTGTCTTTGTGGCAAACTTGTTTGAGGAAATCTTAAATTTGAATTTATATTTAGTCTTAAAGGGAAAAAAAGATTATTAGAATATTAACTCGTTACTTATAATTCAAAATGTAAACACACTGCAGTGCCTTTGCTTAATAATGTACAATCAGAGGTATGCAAAACATTTAAGTTTATTCTGACTTTTTTCATTTTAAGTAATTTGGTTGGAGCTCCTTGTAATGAATTGGCTCAATTCATTCATTTTGCTTTACCTAATGTGTGTGTCTGTGGTTGTCTAGGCTCTAAATGAGGAGGCAGGGAAGCTGCAGACTGTCATCAATCAGACCCTGCAGGCTCTGAACTGCTGTACGGATGTGGAGCATGGCCGGGGCTCATTGGAGGAGGCAGAAGCTGAGAAACTGCTGCTTGTCTCTTGTATGTACTGCACTTGTAACTCCTATAACTCTTGTTTCAAATGCAAATCGTCACACAAATATTTCTGTACTGCACTGTACAAAGGAATATATAGTAACTTTGTCATATAGATAATGTAACTTGTAACTTTCTTTTTCCCATTTATGTTTTTAAGGGCTAACTATATGTTTTACAAGCATACAAATGTTTCCTTTTGCTCAATTTGTAATACTTACATTTAAACTGTATTTCAGGTGAGAAGCGTTCTGCCCTGCTAGCAGAAGTGGCCAGGTTGAGGGAGGAAGGGGGATCAAACTTTCAAAAAACCAAAGAAGAGGGGGACTATGTTACTCAGCAGCCCTGCCGAGGGACCGTCAGCATCAGCAATGTGCAGCTCCCTCTAAAGGTCGAGTTTGTTTGCTCCTCTCGTGCTCGTACAGGTAATGTAACGTGGTAATGTCACCACATTTTAGTGCTTTACTGTATGAAAGTTAACAATACCAATTTAATTACAGTATTCAGTATAACAGTATAATTTTGTCTAGTTCTCATGCACATGCATACAAGAGCTGCTCAGTTACTTTCATTCAACAGATAGTGTGTAAATTGTAAAACAGATTAAAAAAGATTGATAAATTTCAAAATTTTGAATTCATTGAGCTGATTTCTTTTGGCATTAATTTGGTGTTTACTTTGCCCATTAAAGCTGACTTCATGTTTCCATCTCCCACCTATTTCATGTACTTCTTAAAAAGGTCGGCCAAGTCACTACTTCTTTGTCCTGATTCGCTACGGACCATACAATATTGTTGCTACCCCACTGGCCACAGCTGCAGATGCTCAGAATGGAGATACAATTTCCTTCCCCACCACTTTCACTCTGTAAGTCAGCTTTGAATATGGCTTGTGAGTATGTTATTTTCCCTTGCTGTCAAGGTTTATTTTGTTGTAACTTAGGTTGAGCTTCAGCTCTGTTAATGCTACAGAGTAATAAGACAGTGTGCCAACTATAGCTTAGCTGTTTTAATTAGGTTACACTAACACAACCAATTGATCCGGCTCTTGGTAACATTAGCTACATTTCTCAAATGTAGCCATGTAAAGCAATAATACATATGCATCCCAGGATTGTCACCACAGATAGTTGTATTGTCAATCACACAGGCACAATTGAATAATTACAAAACTGACTAAATATCTAAATTTAGGTTTCAAAATCAGGAAAAAAGCAGTATTCTCTGCTCTGACATACATAGGGTATATATTACAATGGTAAGAAAGCATAGCCCATTCATGGGAAATGTTTTGTTGTAGCAACTGAGATGATTCTATGAGAACTCTTGAAATTGTATTTTTATGGTGGAATAAGGCTATTTACTTTTGGTTCATCTAGTGTTATTCCAGGTCTCCTGTGCTGAGATCAGCAGTGAATGATTTGTTGACTTGTGATTTACAGTTGACTCCCTGTTTAACTTCAAGACTCATAACGGAATCTGAATCTGAGTGAGCTAAAGAGTGAATGAAGAGATGGAGTGGCAATAGTGAGAATAAACATTTTTAATCACTGGAACCACGAGAGATTCTACATCATACAGGCACAACTGCACAAAAATAATTAGGCTACTAGGTCCAGTAGTTTATAAGATTAGCTGTGGATAGATACCTACGCGACCAAACACATAACCCCCCCAGGCTATCCACCTGGCGGAGATAGTCAACAATGACTGAGAAAGGGCAGAAAACTGCTGCTACCATGATTTCTTAGGGGTGATGCCAGGGCAGGTGGTTTGCCTGTGATAGCTGACGTGTAATAAAGGTATCAAATGTATCTGCTGTAATTTTCTCAGTTCTTATTGTTTTATTCATTCATTATACATTTTCACTTGAGAGATAACAGCAACAATGTGGCACAGTGGTTAACACTGTTGCCTCACAGCAAGAAGGTCCTAGGTTTGAAATGAGTCCCTGGTCCTTTTGGTGTGGACTTGGCATGTTATCCCCTTGTTGCATGGGTTTCCTCTGGGTGCTGCAGTTTCCTCCCACCATCAAAAATACATACATGTTAGGGTTAATACTCCCGTCTGTGCCCCTGACCAAGGCAATGTGAAAAAACCTGGAGTTGCAGCTGCTATTTCCTCCTATACATTGGGCTGGGTTAAATGCAGAAGACAGATTTCATTGCAAGAATTAGTAATTTACAATTACAAAATAAAGTGACTTTCTCTTTCTTTTTATGTATACAAGCCATATGCATATACTGTGTTGCTTTTAGCTTGAAAGGCTGTTTTCTAAATGTTCTGTGCTGTATATGCTCAGGAGTATCTGATTAAGTCTGGTTGACTCCCCCAAAGTCGTACTCAAACAGTTTTTCCAGGGTTGGCAGGTCTGGTCCAAGTGTTTGCTTTGCCTCTGGTTCAGCTGGGCATTAAGAGGGAGCTTTTAGGTCCCTTTTAATTAATGCATTTGATAAATGAAAAATGTTGTCACCTTGACCTAAGTTTTATAATGCATACATCTAACTTGTGCACAACTTAGACAGTTTTGAGTAATCCTGATCAGAACACTGGCTTCATTTATGTCCTACAAAATCTTTGAAACTTGGGCTTTGTTTGCATTCTTGTGATTTTTTTTTCCCTTTTGAAAACCTATCCAAAACTATTTTATCTATGGGTGCCATTTATGTTTCCCCATTACATTATCAGTATGTTTTTGGATAGGGTGACGTAAAGGAACATGTACGAAAGCATTTCTCCTTTATCCCTAATGTTACAGAAAGGACATTCGCTCTAACTTTGAGATTGATGTAGAAGTTTACAGCCTGGTGAGTGCCTATTTCACAATATGTTTTATTTTAGTAATTTCTTTTCATGTAAAGAAATCACAGCATCTAGTCTTTCATCACTGGCATTGCATTCTGCTAATTTGAATTAAGTTTTGTATTTTTGTGTCGCTATGTTTTCCTCTATCCAGTCCCAGCCCGCCGGGAACACTTGTGGTGGGGAACGCATCTCCATCAAGCCACGGGTAAATAAATGTTTCTCTAACAAATGTGAGGTATGAGTACATTAGGACAGTCTTCTTCACCTTGGTTGTCATTACACATTTAGGTCACTCCAAGAAAGCTGCTGAATACCATCACCGTGAGTACAAATAATAGGTTCAGTAATCTGTAAGCATTTGTTTTCTACTCTAAAGGGTTTTTTTTAATCTTTGCTTTCCTTTTTAGCAACGATCCAACAATAGTATGACATGTAAGTTTTGTTATCATATTTTTATTCATTTATTTATTGGGATGAGAGAATTTACTCTGAGATCATTGTAATCATAAAATGATAATGGAATGAGCCATTGTTGTCATCGAAAATCTACCTGAAAATTATTTGCACAAACATTGACAGTAAAATAAAAAAAATGGTATCACTGAACTGCTGTGTGGCAGAGTAAGTTAGGAGATCATTTTTAGGTTACTATTTTTGGCCTTTATCAATCAACAAAATGGGCCAAAGTATCTATTAAGGTTCAAATTAAAAATGTTTCTTTAAGTCAAATCCATTTCCGGAGGGGGCATGCTCACTGCCATAAAATGGTTATTTCTTGGTTTTATAATGTGAAAAGACCACCTCTTTTGTGACCAGATCACGTTGTTATTTAAGCTGGGAGGAGGCCACTGGGTAAACCGAGGACCAGGTGGAGGGATTATATCTCCACACTGGCCTGGGAATGCCTTGAGATCCCCCAGTCAGAGTTAGTTGATGTTGCAAGGGAAAGGAAAGCTTGGGAGTTCCCGGCTGAAATTTGCGACCTGACACCGGATAAGCAGTTGACGATGGGTGGATTTGAGAAGTGGCAGTATCCCACTATTGGGGGAGTGTATTGTGAATAAATGTGGGAAAAATTAAAGATAATTTTTGCATTGCAGGTCAAAACACTATACGGACATCAAGATGTGTTGATTCATTTTCATTCTTCCTTCTGTAGCTGCTGGTCTGCCTGCGATAAATATGCCTCGCTCCAGTAACTTCTCTCTGGTGGGCTCCCATAAAATCACACTGGCCTCACTGGGACAAAGCAAGTTTCCTCTGGATAAGGTACTGAGATGCTAGACCTCTACTTGCCAAGAGTTGCTCAAGCTTTTCAGCAAATATTTTTCTGTGGTCCCAAATCCCAGTCTTCGGTGTTCCCTAGGGATGATGGTTTTACTTTCAACCACCTGATCAAGGAGTTTTTGTATCTGTCAAAACAGATGCACCTAACCTGGCAGAAAAAAATAGAAACAACAGCACTGTGGTGGGGGTTCTGAGGACCAAGATTGGGAACCACTGAAGGCTTTCTTGTTATTGCAAAGGACAACTGTCAACAGCAGTTTCTCCCTTGTTCAATATATGGGGCTCGACATATATTATACCCAAGCACTTGTCTTGCACTTACTGCCCTGTTTGCAAAATAGTGAGATGTGGATTACCAAAGGGTTATCAGCAAAAGAGAGTGCTGCATACATGTCATATATTCCTTTATTTGGCCATCTTGCCAGTGTTTTCTGTGTTTTTATTTTTATTTTACGCTTCTCTGCATGGGTGGGGGCACTGGTGGTGTAACATGTCTACCCTCTTCCTGAATCTCTTGATCTCCCTCCCTTTTTTTCTGTCCATTCAGATGAAATTTGAAGGCAAAATCAGGAGGCTGCTTGGAGATGAATTTCAGGAAAAGGTTTTTTTCTTCCCCATCACCGGCGCACTTATTTCTGTTCCTCTTGTGGAGATTAATCGCATGCTTGCTTCCAGTCAAACTAATCGATGACCATCCAATTGTGTGTGTGTGTGTGTGTGTGTGTGTGTGTGTGTCTGTGTGCATGAATTTTCCATAACTTCCTGGTTTTCTATTTTTTTTCCTGTATACACACACAAAGGCAACATTCTTAATTCTATTTACTTCTGAAGTGCTTAATCTGCAAAAAAGGTCACGAACATCTCTGAATAAAAAAATGAAAACTTGCTTTTTTTCCTTTCATACAACTGCCGAAAAAACAGTATTAGATTCGAATAGATTTGGGTATAATACGCAGATTTGATAATAAACATTTCAATTAAAATACTGTCAATCTCAACTCTAGTCAACCGTGAAAAATATGACACCCAGTGCATTTAGAATGTTGCTGCATTGGATTTGAAAGGAATATTCATAAGGCAAGATTGATGCTTTGGGATTTCAGAGTTTCTAAAGCCATGCTATTCTAATATCTAAAATTATATACTCAGAAGAAGACTCAGAATAAGGCTTTTTGTCATAAAAAAAATTATAGATTCAGTTCCTTTACATTATTTTGTATGTAATAATGAAGGGCAGACACATGTACACTAAAATTGCTCAAGTATTGGATAGTAGACACTCACATTGGCTAATCTTTGAAAAATGCATGCATAGTCATTGTGTAACTTCAAATCCAATGTAACGAGAGTAGAACCTCGCTGTGTGTCCCTGTATAAAACACTTGCTTAATACATATGAAGAGCTCCATTCCATAATGTGTTGCACACTATTTGAAGAAAGCAAAACACAGTTCCTTTTTTCTTGGTTAATCAAAAGCATATTATGGAATGCTGTTCTAGATGCAAGCTACTTTTAATCAGTGAAATACGTAGCTGATGCTGGTCTGTTCTCTTTTTGGACAAGTAAATTTAAGCTAGCCCTTGCACCTGAAAAATTATGAAGAGTCTTTTGGAATGAACTTTAAACACTGCTCTCTGCTGTCAACTTTGCTCGGTGTGCCTCATTTTGTGTCATAATTGATCAGGGTTTAACACGTTCTCTTTGGCTGTAGGTGCCCTTCCTGTCCCCCTTAGAGGGTAACATCTACATGCGTCTGGCAAGTGAGAGCCACTCAAGTGTACAGCACCAAGGATTCCTGGTAAGTGATTTTCTTCCTCTCGTTTTAAAAAATATATATTTTTAGTTTTTTTGCTTCCTTTTTCATATTTACTTGTATCTAGAGAGTTCCTGAGAGATTATGAGAATGTTTTCCCACATGGGTTTGTTTAAATCAAACTATCTTGAAATGGGTGAAACTGCATTTAAACATGTTGTTGAGATTTACTATATTTTCTGAACTTTACATTCACAAGAAATAAATATGCTCATAACAGAAGAAACTAAGTAGATGGTTTTTTTTACAATACAAATTTATGTGGAGTTTTGGGGATGACTGCATTAACTCATCTTTTATTTTCATCCTCAGACCATGTTTGAGGTGGTAAATGGATTTGGAATGTGGCACCGCCGATATTTTGCCCTGGAAGGATATCACATGTTCTACTGGAACCACCCCAATGACAAGGAAGTCAAGGTATGAAGAACAATATCACAGTAGATCAGTAATGTTTTTCTTATAGTTTCAGGAAAAAGATTTGACATCTACACATTACACAAGTCTTGTTTATCTTGCATGCACTTCTTGAGGTAATCTCTTCATTTATACATGAAACCCAAGGGGACTTTGCCTTATATACCTGATCAAAGAATTTCTCAACAAAAGTTATCTTAAAGTCTTCATCAACCTACGCTTTGAAACTTAGACTGTTTGTTGAGGTAAATGTACTTTACTTTCTGAATTTCTGAAAACCGTCGTGGAACAACAGACCAACTCTTTACACTTGCAAGGATCCTGGAGGGGGCCTGGGAGTATGCCCATCAAGTCTACATGTGTTTTGTAGATCTGGAGAAGGCTTATGACCGAGTCCCCCGGGATATATATCGTGGGAAGTTCTGTGGGAGTATAAGATAAGTGTGTCACTACTCATGGCCATCCAATCTCTCAATGCCCAAAGCGAGAGTTGTTTCAGAGTTCTGGGTAGTAAGTCAGACTCTTTCCCAGTAGGGGTTGGTCTCCACCAGGGTTGCTCATTATCACCTATCCTGTTTGTGATCTTCATGGACAGGATCTCCAGGCGTAGTCATGGAAGAGAGGGGTTGCAATTCGGTGAATTTAGGATTAAATTACTGCTTTTTGCAGATGATGTGGTTCTGTTGACATCATCGGTCTCTGACCTCCAACATTCACTGGATCGGTTTGCAACTGGAATGAGGATCAGTACCTCTAAATCTGAGACCATGGCTCTAAGCAGGTCACCAGAGGTTTGTCCAATCTGAGTAGGGAATGAGTCCTTACCCCAAGTGAGGGAGTTCAAGTATCTGGGGGTCTTGTTCTCAAGTGAGGGGAGAATGGAGCATGAGTTGGACCGGAGAATTGGAGCTGCTGGAGCGGTATTGCGCTCCCTTTACCAAACCATTGTTACCAAGAGAGAGCTGAGCCAGAAGGCAAAGCTTTCAATCTACCGGTCAATGTTTGTGCCCACTCTCTCCTATGGCCATGAAAGCTGGGTCATGACTAAAAGAACAAGATCACGGATACAAGCAGCTGAGATGAGGTTTCTTAGGAGGGTGTCTGGTGTCTCCCTTAGAGATAGGGTGAGAAGCTCAGACACACGTGAGGGACTCGGAGTTGAGCCGCTGGTTCTACAAATAGAAAGGAGCCAGTTGAGGTGGTTCGGGCATCTAGTAAGGATGCCACCTGATCACCTCCCAAAGGAGGTTTTCAGGCACGTCCAGCTGGGAGAATGCCACGGGGTAGACCAAGGACCAGATGGAGGGATTATATCTCCA
>OMLC01046737.1:0-16587 GCA_900302585.1 Regalecus glesne | reverse complement strand
GTGTGTGTGTGAGAGAGAGAGAGAGAGAGAGAGAGAGAGAGAGAGAGAGAGAGAGAGAGAGTCCACACACACATTTAATACTTTTATAGAAATTCACTTTTTTTCCCCTTTTATTTACTTTTCTCCACGGTCTTCTAAAAATATCCGGTCATTATTAGCTGTTTGTTTATTCTAAAATTGCTCCCTTCACATAATCCTACAGAACATATTTGTTCCATTAGGATATAGATAAAATTGATCAAATTCATGGTGCTACAAATATCCTTTAATAGGATCTTTAAAACAAAAGGTAATATATAAAACTAATTAAAAATGTACCATTTAATAATCAAGCAGAATGGAAACATACCTGGATATATGCTTCAGACAATGTAATCATCTGAGGTAGAATGTCTGTCACCTGCAGGTCCTGCATTTCATACCACTTTCCTGTGCCCTGGCAAACCGGAGAAACAAAATATTACTGAAAATCATCCATGCATCCATCCATCCATCATCAACCGCTTATCCGAAATCGGGTCGCGGGGGAACTGGAACCTAACTCCATTCTCATTGGGCGAGAGGCGGGGTACACCCTGTATAGGTCGCCAGTCTATCACAGGGCAGAGTAGTTAGGGGAACAGTGTCTTGCTCATGGACACCTTGACACGCTTCTCTGCAGGACCTGGGATCGAACCTGCAAACTTCAGATCGCCAGGCGACCGCTCTACCCACTGAGCCATGCCACCCCTTTATTACTGAAAATCATCATTATTAAAATTACAGTATAAACTTTTGATTGTGGCACCTACATGATGCAGAACATGAATTCTGTATGCTCCCTCAGTTGGCTTCCCATCATGTACCACATTGGCAACCAGATCATATGTTGTGTTCTTCTCTGATACTTGGGCTTCTTCTGTCAGGTATTCACGAAGGTCGACATTCCTAGAAGAGCAAGAAGAAAAAAAAACACTGGAATAATCAGATTAATATAACTGTTGTGGTCTTAGGACCACATCTTTCACAACTGTTTTTGCAGTTTGAACATTTACATGAAAAATAAAGACAAACTTGAACAGGCTGATAGCTATACAGTTTAGACTGGTCCTGTCTTTGAATTATCTTATGTTAACACAATGTATTACTGTTAGGGTTAAGTTTTAATATGGTGAATCTGCAGGTCCTAAAAATGTATGCATTTTTTATGCTGTAACGTGCTTTTGATGAAGTCACAATTTTACATCTTGATGATGCATGCATAAGGAAATCTTGGAAAGTATAATCAGTTGGCTATGTAATTCTAGCAAATGGTCAGGACAATTTTCATATGGAACTGATAATTGGCGACAACCATTATATAACTGTACTGTTAATAAAGTGTGGGAATACTTGCAGTCAGTTGAAATATCTTATATTAATGATGAAACATTTCAATAAAAATGTGTCCTGATTAATCAATTCAACTTTCTGAGGTTAAAATTCTATGCTTATGGGCATTTAAAGAAAACTTACGTGATGGGAAAGTTGACAATAGTAGGATTTTTCTCCACAAAGAAGTTGTTCTTGGTAAATCTTTTGATACAGAAAATGAGGTACGGAGGCAGTTTGGTCAACTGAAACCGTTTGAGAAAATTCTCTTTGTAGGTTTTGTATTCCTAAGAGAAAATTACAAAACATGATACAAAGATAAAAAGTGTGCTGAACTTACAATAGTTTAATCAATTACACCATTATGCACCAGACTCACTAAAAATCAATATTTAAAAGTTTTTTAAAATCCCACTGAACTGGACACTGCTCCCAGCCGTTCAATCAAAGCTACGGGCAGCAGTCATAGTGTCTCTTGTTGTCATGCACATTGATTAGCTCATTACCAAAAGGTGAAATGATGAGGAAATTCAAGACTTTCAAACTTAATGAGCAACTTGACTGAAGGTAAACAAGCTTGTAAAAGTGAAATGCCTAAACATCTTTAATCTTGCCCCTTTAACCATTTTAAATTTCAAGCATAGAAAACAAATGAGTTGAATAGTCTTGTTTTCCTATGAAAGCAAAACGTGGTCATTACTTTACAACCCATAATGATAAAATGGTGGATGGTAGATAATCAGTACCTTTTCCGTGTTACCGTTGAACTTGGCCAGGATGTTGAAGAGGGGGACCTGTGGGATGATAAGCTGTTCTTTCTCATCCTTATACAGTGGTGCTGTTGGGAGATCAAGGGTCAAGAACAGGAAGGTAGACTCAGACATCTCCTCCTGGTACTCGTCCTTCAAGAGTAAAGCCTCCTTCTCCTCTGGTGGCTGGAATGTGTAGAAAGCACCATTTGAATAAAAATGATCAAAATCAGTTTATTAGCCATGCAGTTTTTCACATAAATGAAATTTTACTTTAGTTTCATGGCTCTAAATGTAGTTCACATAGTATAACATAACAATCTCCAAATATATACATAAGGATTGACCATATACAGGCAAAAATAAGTAATGCAACGCAATGGTGCAAATAATGTATCAGAAATATTAAAATAAATATGAAAATATGTTAGCAGGTTACTTAAATACATGCCTGAGTGAGACATGACAGACAAAAACTAGTATATTTACAACGTATATAGTAAAGTATATACAAGGCATATTGGAACTTGCAGTTTAGAATTTGTTGAACTACTTGAACTTAAAAAGGTAAACAGAAAGTGAATGGATGACTAAATTAAGGCAGAAAATATAAAAAATGAAAGCACCAGTGAAATAATATTTTCCTTATAAAACTGTATGCATATTTAATTTTGTAATCAACCTTCAAAAGAAATATTTAAAAATATATATGAAGGCAACTCACTAAATCTGGATGTGGAAGCTTCTTGGAGAATATACGCATAGACCCTTGAAATACTTTGGTAATGTTTGCTACAATGGGAAGAGAGAGAAATTAATTGATGGTTTATGTTGGTTGATTGTTGTTTTACTTCTCAGTTTCACCTCAGTACTTTTCAGTATCAATACTCCGGCTTTCAAAGAAATAGGGGAACGGGATAAGGATATCTATAAAGACAGTTCTGTCTATATGAATAAAACAATACAGTGTTTGGGGTGATATTACAAGCAACAATCTAAGCAGATGCTTGGCAACTCAAAGTTGCAAAAAATATTTTAAATCTTAAGCATGTACAGTAAAAAAAAAAATTTACATTTCTATAAAAGCCTCTTTTTCCCCTCTTGACAAATAGATTTAGTAGTAATGAAAAAACATTACACCACTTTCTCTGCAAACTCTGAATGTAACCCCAGCACATTATCATGCGCACATTTTATGTATTTTGGTAAAAACTTTAGTCATAAATTATGTTTTCCTCTACAAGACAGGCAATCAGTTTCTCTTTGCCACTTCTGTTTACTCACAAGGCTTTTTTTTTGTGCCTCCAAGAGCACCATGTAGAGCATTCAAGAACCAAGACAGAAAATCCACTGCATCACCTGCAGACCAAAGAATTTATCAGCAACACAAGCTTATTTTGCAACATGGGCCGAATGCCTATTTGTTGTTAATCCTTCATTTCAGACAAGAAACCCTTATTTGTCAGACAATAAGTGTGGTACCTTGTTTTGTAATCTGAAAGTTCTTCTTGCTGCAAAGCACCACAGCCTGCAACATCTCATGGGGAGACACATGGGCTTTAAAGTTTCTTGGATTCCAGAGTTTGCGCATAAGCTCACCAAATCTCTGCACCAGGAGAAACATGATGTCTCCCGGTGGCCTGCGGATGCCCTGATAGTTTTCCTCTTCAAGGAAATAATTTCGTAGTGGAGGAACATTAGACAAGGCCTAGAATATACACCAAAACAAATTAGCAACAGGTACCTTTGTCAAGTGTGCTGTAGTTATTAAAGTCACAATCTAATTAAAAGCCACTTTGGCAGACAGAAAACATACCTGTAATACCACATTTGCATAGTCATTAGCTTTGATGTTGTTGAGCCCCACAATGCCTGGAAGGTATGTAGTGCCATCATAGGCTCGATACAGCCTTCCTTGTTTGTCTAATCCCGAAATGTGCTGCTTGGTGAATGTGGGCTTCAGCACATACTACAAAAAGAGAGTTGTCCTCAAATAATGACACTGTGTGATATCTGAATTAGTATGCATTACTAAAGAGCCCGTGCTGTATTGGGAACAAGGGTTTAATCTATGTCTGAGGTAAAAGGTATTAGCTTTTAACATAAGATTAGTTTTAAGACAGCATCTCTTAACTCACTGTAATATCCTCAAGTGAAGAGTCAATGATCTCGTAGTTGTCCGGTAGACAGTAGAACTTCAGTGTGTGCAGATTAAGGAACACATGATGGGTAAACTGTACACTGTGAGTGTATGCATGGGACTTCAACCCTCTTCCTATAACAGACATGCATACATTACCATATAAGTCAAATTAAAATGGGACTATAATCTCTAATTAAGTTATTCAAAATCGTTTACTAACCTTGAAAGTATTTTCCACATATAAGACAAGCATAAACATTGATATGGGATAGAGAGATGGAGCAAAGCTTCTCAAAATCGAAGTCCAGCACACTCCTGATAAATAAAAAATGATAATTAATGGAAAAATAGCTGCAGTCAAAAAAGGAAGGCTTAACCTCCTGCAATGTGTGCAGTTCGCGAAATTTGTCTCACCTGTTTATAGTGTCGAGGTAAGGACAGTGTCGGCTTCTGTGGTCCTCTGCTACACGTCCTCGGCCAACTTTAGCAGACACTTTAACAAGAGGAAATAAAGATCATAATTCAATCAGAGGAAAGTTTGATTAAAATAAACTGTATATGTGGAACTATGAATGGCATGGATATTACAATCTGTGGGGTTAATTTGAAGAATAGTTCAGGATGTATGGACTTGTAAGTCGCCCTGGATAAGAGCATCTGCTAAATGCCTGTAATGTAATGTTATGTAATGGATGTAGAACTGAAGAAATGCAAATATTGTCAGTTCAAAAAGATGTACAATAATTATTCTTATAAAGGGACATGGATGAGGAAAGGCTGTAACAACTTAATTTTTTTATATTATTGACAGTGGGTGATATTTGTGTTGTTCATATAATTAGGATAATTACTTAAAAAGTCTACATAAGATACAAATTGTGAAGTTAAGTAATGAATAGTGGAGGGGCAGGAATAAATCAATTTATACTTCCTCCTATTCATTTGTTTTACGATATGCTTATTACATTTTACTATAAGTATTAAAGCACAAAGAGTTAAATATGAAATTTGGCCAAAATGAAAATCTCCTACTTCTTTTTGAACATGTCATATTCAATTTCTGGTGTTTTGTTTGTTTATCAAGCTTGTTGCGTAATTTAATCACTCATTTCCATTTAATATTACTATGGTCTTTATGTTTATTTATTTATTTTCTTTCATTTCATAACATGTTAAAATTAAATCAAATCGATCAGAATTGGCTTATTGAATCCGGCTAACCAACTTTAGGCTAAACTAGCCATGTACTAAGGATGGCAATGTGTTTGAAATGATTTGAAAGTAATAATGGAAAGTTATATCATCAAAGCATATTTTATTACAGTATCGCTGTATTGTTTAAACTGTTGAACTTCTATTATAGCTGGCAATAAGCACATTTAACACATTTTTGGTTGACTACGAGCGGCTAACAAGACTCGGGTTCATAGAAACAAGCTAACGCTAACGGCAGGGAAACTTGCCTCCTTCCTCCTCTTCATCGTCGTCAAATTCAACGTCTCTTAATCGCTTTAGAGAGATCATAGTAGCGGTTACTTGCTCTATTAGATATTAATTTTCATTAAGCAAGATTGAGATAGAGTTACTTCAAAGTTTAACAACAAAAGGCCATAGCAAGTCAAGACACATTACATCTGAAACTCGCGGTGGTAAATGACAAAATCCCAAGTGGTCGACTAAAACTTAACCCAGCCAAATTTCCACCCGTGGATGCAAATAAATTTCAGTTCATCGTACAATATTGCTTATAATTCAATTATTTGTGTTTCACTATGCATAAGGAAAATAAATAATAATAATATTTTTATCCAGACAACAGTCCACATTTATAAATGCTGTTCTGTTAACCCCGGAATCTTTATAATTGGACACCATCAGCTTTCTCTGCAGCTTTGAATGAGGGGTAGTGCCTTGATATTTGTAGTGATCAACACACTAATACATTTCCGAATAGAATATTTAATGTATTAATTGAAATGGATATCTTAAGGGATGACGTAGAAAATGAGCTGAAATACAAACCCGGGGGTCGTTTAGATATGAGCCATGGTTTTCTGCATCATATTCGGAGGAACCAGATTGCCAGGTGATTTTTTTAAGCTAACGCTACAGCTAACGTGTTAGTTTGTCGTTGACGTTTAGATTAATTTATTACCAGCACTTATAAATGTGCAGAGGTTTAATAGTGAAACCTAAAGGAAAATCTGTCCGAAGAACAGCCGACCACAATGTCCTAACTCACATGTGCTGCGCATGCTTAAAATGTGAAAAAAGCAGGCTTCTTACGGCCTAGCCTTAATCAGGTCTGCTTTGTCCTATATGGTCTGCTGTTATAATTGATAGGACAAGCAAATAATAAAATGATAATCCTTGACATCCTATCTGACTATGGATGTAATTTTTTTATAAAAATGTCCAGTAATGTACATATTTATATTAAATGGCAATAAGAACAATGCGACTGACATTCATTAAACCGTAGAAAATATTTAAGATCGTCACAAAAAAAAACACAAATCAGTTCATCTGGACACAACGTTTCATGAAAGAAACGTTTCATCACTCCAACAGGTCACATCTTCAGTCGAAGTTGATTGCAGGGAACCCACCCTCATGCAATTGCATAACGATTGTAACCAACGATGGCTTCATATACATATTAGTGTACTGTGTACTGTTCACGTAGGGTTGGAAATAGTTGCAATCAGAGCATTGTGAAATGATGACAATTATACTTTTACACACACACACACCCACACCGTTCAGGCATGTGTGTTCCATTTTCACATAGCTGGCCATCTATGGCTTTGGGGGGGGGTTAAACCGTACAACTGGCATCATCTTACAATGTTGTGATAGCAACTCTCTCGATTAGTTCAATAATCCAGGTAAGGAATCACAAAAAGTGAATTAGTTCAACTGTCTCTAGTTCTGTAATCCAGGTAAGGAATCGCAAAAAAGGTGAATCAGTTCAACTGGATAAGAAGTTTATTCAGAAACGTTTCATCAGTCAACCAGGCGACATCTTCAGTCTGAGCTGACTGCAGGCATCCCCGCCTTTGCAAACAATACAGTGCATGCCACACAACAAAAGGCTGGGTTTATATGTAAGTTGCTCATTGACGGCACAATCAGTGATGATTACCATTCACATTTTGGGGAATATTTGCACTCACATCATAGTAGGATGACAACAGACGTTCTCTCAGGCTCCCACCTTTCAAGGATGGTCATTCATCATATAAAATTCAATGGTCTCTTTGACACTTTATCACAGCTCAGACTGAAGATGTCACCTAGTTGAGTGACGAAAATTTTCTGAATAAATGTCTCATCCAGTTGAACTGATTCACCTCTTGGATGTTACATGTAAACATCCTCATTCTATAGAGAGTGGCCACTGGACTGTAAATGGGTGCAGGTGCAGAGTCCTAGCCCGACACACCGGATTTTCCGTGTTGTGCCATCCTTTCAGCCAGGAGTAAGAGTGGTTGTCCAGTAATCAGAGGATCGGTGGTTCGGCTCCCTAGCTGCTGCAGAAAGTGTGAACCCCTAACAGCTCCCTGGGTGCCCTGGCGGCTCACTGTTCCTACCCAAAAGGATGGGTTAAATGCTGAGAGCAAATTTCATCACATGTATGTAGAATGACAAAAAATAATGATAAATACACTTTCTGTTTGGTTTCCCTGATGTAGAAGTCACTGCAATCCTCCATGCACTTAACAGCTTACGCTATTTTACTCTCTGTCGGGAGACCCAATCCTTTGGGACCAATTTCTGGGGCAGTGTGTTTGGGGTTTGAAAGCAACTGGGATGGCATGTCTGGTAAATATGTGTATCAGAAGAGCTGAGACACATATTTATATAATAAGACACAAGCTTTCCTGACACGACCGCCAATATGGAATCACCACTGGTTTATAAGGCTAGGGATGCCTCTTTTCTGCTTTAGACTGATGATGTCACCTGTATGAGTGATTAAACCATTCTTTCATTAAATGTTTCTTGATGAACTGAACTTTTTAGTGGTTTCCTTACCTAGATCATTGAGTGTGCATAAAAAAAAACTTAAGCAGAATGATTTTTTTCCCTTTTCATTTTAGAGATGATTATGATAAGGAGGTGAAGCAAGCAAAAGAGCTCCAGCGGCATCGGCACAGCACAACTCCCAGACGCCCCCGACGACCTGACATCCAGGTTTACCATCCTCGTTGCAGAAGTAAGGTTAACCTGCTTTACTGATAATATTTATAACCATTAACAGATTATCACACTTCAGAAAGTAGGTCAAAGTATCCTTGAGCAAGACACTGAAGCCTTAATTGCCCCGGACAGCAGATGGAAATTAGCTGAATGGTGGCTGGTGGCTAAATCTGGCAGTTTTCCTTCTACAATTTTCATGAATTTGCACTGTGCTCATGAAACGATTCAATTACGTTATATACATATGGGGCGGCATAGCTCAGTGGGTAGATCGGTCGTCTGGCAATTGGAAGGTTGCAGGTTCGATCCCCGGTCTTGTATACAGCATGTCGAGGTGTCCTTGAGCAAGACACTTAACCCCTAGCTGCTCCCCGAGCGCCATATGTTGGTAGCTCACTGCTCCTATACAATAGGTTGGGTCAAAAATGCAGAGAAATCCAAATTTCCCCTTGCGGGACTGATAAGGGAATCCTTTCTTTTCTTTCTTCTTATTATTTTCTATCCACTCACTTTGTTTTCTCAATGCCAGAAGGATCAGAAGCAGGTTTAGGTGCTGAGACCGAAGAGTGGAATGAGAGCGGATCAAGTACAGAGACAGAGACCCAAGGAACTGAACTATTCTGGCTGGACTACCAGGCGGACTCTGGCACTGTCACTTCCTACATTGTCCACAAAGTTTGCACATTTTATTTATTTATGTCTACCTTTTGGTGTCATTTCATGTATATATGCTATGACATGTTAGTTAGTTCATTATCCCCGAGAGTCTGCATCATGTCCTCTTTGTCTTTAAGGAGGATAAGCCAGAGAAAGTGGTGGAACGTGTTGCAGCGAAAAATGTCCTTGACACAGCGATGAGGAGAGCACTTGAAGCCCGGATCCAAAAGGAAATAGACAAACGACGAGACAAACGTTAAATGATCTTCTAGAAACGAAGACAATAATGACTGAAGAGCTAGAAGAGAAGACGAGTAAAACAACAACACATTACATCTGTCACCATCCTACAATGCTTGTGATTGCGACGATTTACCATTCCTTAATCCTCTGTGAATAGTGCACATTAGCATTGAAACTCCAGTCAATGATTAATTTGCATATGATACCATCGTTTTTATGCTATCGTGCTGTTTGTAGGGTTCAGGGATGCCTGCAGATAGCTGAGACTGAAGAAGTAACTTAGATGAGTGATAATACGTTTCTCTCACAAAACGTTGTGTCCGGATGAAATGATTGAACATTTTTTGCAAATGCACTATTTGATGCTCCAGATGTTAATGTCAACGTTGTGTTGACAGCATCAGGGGACTGATGAGGATTCTCTAGTATTATTCAATAACTGTCAGCAGGGAGTTTAAGTGATAGTGCATAATTAGGTTGATCTATTTTCTGATTGGTTGCTTGTAGTGAATTTACATAACATACTGTATGAATAAGGGCTGGACTACAACTTCATTCAGTAGATATTTTTATCCAAAGTGATCTGAGTGGTAGTTTTGTATAGCATCAGGAGTCTAAGCTGTGGACTCTTACTGGAGACTTATTCCAAGCAGGGTTTGAATAACCTAATTTTCGGCAGGAGAGCCAGCATTCTTACATACTGAGCTATCTAGCTGTTATTGGAGTATTTACTTTGAAATTTTAAACTGTTACCTCGGACCCTTAACAATGAATAGCAAAACATATTCCGCCTTCAGGTTTACTGGACTTGTGAACAAGGGTTGATCCCCAAAGAACAGATAAGGAACATAGATCCCTAGATTCCTTTTAAAGGGGTGGTAAAAATTTTCTTCCACTAAAGACATCATGTTATGGGCATAGGATGATAGATCTGATTACCCTTATCAATTCAGCACAAAATGAGACACATCAAATGGCTGTTTTGAGGGAGAAAATCTATGCTTTTTCTTATGTCCAGGGAAAAACACATTGAGGTGGACCTTCTCGATTGCCTACTTCATTTGGGGGCATCAAAGATGCCAAGACCCATGTTCAGCACATAAGGTCAGTACAATGTGAGCCAACCAAGCTTTCGGGCTAGGCTTGTGAGAAGTTGGGGAGTTGGTGTTTTACTGCAGCACAGTTACCTTCAACCCCTCACCATCAGCATCTCCATCACTGTCCTCTTTTTGGCTCTCCAACTTTTTTTTTCACCTTATTCAAAATGTGAGTAGTTGGAGGCAGGCAAGAACAAGCACTTACTCTGGAAAGTAGTCTGGAATGTACAAGCAATTGGCACATTTAAACTATATACTCTGCAGAACCTGTAATTGTTCCCCTTTATTTTAGGGATGTGTTTTTTAGATGTGATTTGATCATTTTGGTAGAGTGCTGTGAATGAAGCATCCTACTATTTAAAAAGAAGTATTCAAAAACATCGGAAAGCTATTTGCTTTAATTCTCAGGTACATTTAATTTCATCTGTCACCTAACAAGGTTTATTAGCTCATAGAAATGTGTAGGAGTTTGCGTGCCACCATTAGAAGTTAGTGAGACAAGTGTTTTATTGACTCCTACATTCTAATTTTGATTTGGGCTTTTGTGGCTTATTTTTGATACTATGAATTTTTGAAGACTTGAGTTCCCAGTCTCAGTTTAATATATAAAAGCCATTTAATTTCCTCAAAAGGTGTCTCTGGTTGTATGTATATAGGATTTCAACCTCCTTGTCTATGTATATACAACTCCACACTCGTCTCTGTGTTGACTGTGAACGATGAAGCTTGTAGAAACGCTCACATCGGGAAATAGGTTGACAAACTGGTTGGCATTACAGTTTACAAGGAAATCGTAAGGTGGATCATGATTCAGTAACACAGCCACCACGCCATAAAGTGCATCAAAGTCGCCACTAGATGACACTGTAGATTAATATTGCAGCGCCAGTGGTCATGCTTTAGTCTAGCTCTTCGTGAAAATTGGATTCTTGGCCATAATCGCTTTCAAGAGTCGAGTACATTTCAGATAAAATTAGCCTGATAAATACTTCTTACCATCCCCTCTATGCATTAACTCCACATATAGGAAGAAGTCAACATAACACCAATTTTAAACATGCACATCCCTCGCTTTTGGTTTAAAACGCTAATCCGTTACAATTTTCCATTAAGAGTCATTATTTTTTCCATGCTTGGGGACACACCGGTTTCCATTTACCACTGTTGACTTTTTTTGATCGGGTTGGAAATAACTCCATCAGGAAATGTGATGCCAAGACAATAAATATGAATATAGAAAAATATGCCAATGTAGGTTGATGAGGTCTAGGTTTTCAAGTCAGGCATTGTGGGTTCGATCCCACCAGGGTATCTGGCCTTAATCACCCATAATTGGTAAGTATGAGAACATATGTAAAGCCTTTTGAGTGGTCGCTGGACTAGAAAAGTGTTTTATAAAAGTTACTCATTTGGCCATTCCATCATTTACTATCTGTCTCTGGTCCAAGGATCACATTTTATCAAGGGTGCAGACAATAGTTACAGACAAGCCACTGACACACAGCCCACGATGAAAGCTACAACTTATTTGCCCAAGAAAATCACTTGTAAACAGGTGTCTTTCTCCCTGCCTTCTATATCAAACTATCTTAGACTGCTTCTTTGCAGTGATATTGATTGATTGTGCTGCAGAATGGCCATCTTGTCATCGAATTTCAGATTGAAAAAAATTAAGCAAAATCTTGAGGCTTTTCCCTTTAACACTTCCTGGTACATTGCATCTTGACAATACATAATGGATTTGAACCCTCGAGGGGTTTCTAGCCTGACTAAGTGTCACAAGGTGCACAATTGACCGTGCTCTTGGGCGGGTAGCCCACAGGGGCAACGTGTAATACCTTTGCAACTAGTGCCTCAACAGGTGGTGGGGTGCTAATAAAGTGAAGGTCAGCCCAAGGAGACATTGCATAACCCTCAACTTGTGTTACATTCGGCTTTTGAAACCTGTTGCTGACAGGTGACAAGAAGCAGTGTGCTGGCTCCACATGCATCAAATGAGGCATGCAGAAGTTTTCACAATGTCTAATGGTGGGACCACAGGGGAGTAGAGATTTGGATACATCAAATTGAGACAATTTTATAAAGTATACAAAGTGGAACATGGTTAGTAATTCTACCTTTTATAATGCATTTTAACTTCAGTATGTAGACCTAAATGAACATACTTTCATACAGTCATTTTACTGTGGGGTACTATAGCTTAGGAGGTAGGGTGGTCACATACTAAGCACAGCGTGGTGGTTTGATCCCCGGCCCCTGCAGAAATCATGTCGAGGTGTCTTTGAGCAAGACACTGTACCCCCTAACTGATCTTTGAGGGCCGTACAGCGGCTGTGTTCACTGCTGCTGTACAATAGATGGGTTAAATGCAGAGAATTAGTTTCACCAGTCTTGGTTATGTGGCAAATAAAACAAGTTAACTCTAACATTAACCTAAAACTGTCATTGTCACTAACGATTGGATGAATGTATTGATAACCTATCAAAAGGTTAAAGAACATTCAGAGCTTTTAGTGCTTTGCTACAAATGGGAGACAGGATGTCCCTGTGGTAGAGAAGATCTACAATGTAATCATCGATAAAAAAGAGTCTCAGCGCTGACATTTGGGCAGACAGAATGCTTGCCCTTACTTTCAGGAGAGAACAATTCATTGTTTGTATAAATGTATGAAAATATTCAGACGTCTATCCGGAGCCACATGGCTGGGTCAAGTTTTTAACACTGTTATGCAAACCCATATCAAGGAGTAGCTTTTCTGTGATGCTATTGGTGGGAAAGAGTCACTCCCCTTTGGATACACCCCGCCATTAACTCTAGAGACTCCTTCATTCCTGAGCCGGCATGTGACTAATGTGAGAGGAGAGACAGCAGGGTTCCCACATTCACACATGTCCCCGCCTTCCTGGTCGGCAGAGAGTCTTAAAGTTATCTCCTTTTCCCAATTGGATGAAGATTACCCAACCAACACTCACCTTAGTTTAATTTCCTGTTCCCCTTTGGTCTGTTGCATAAGGAACTCTGAAGGTATGCTTAACCTCTACACCATGTGCACTCATAATTCCCATCTTTTGGCCAATGTAATGGATGCCAACAGTTAAGATATAGCCTCCTGACATTCATAATGACAAATAGTGCTTTGTATCCCCTTACAGAGGTCCATATCAGTAAATGGTAAATAAATAGTAAATGGACTAATTCTTACATAATGCTTTTGTAGTCTAGCTACCACTCGAAGTTCTTAATAATCTATACCTCGTTTATGGCATGTTGTCTTCTGCATTCCAGCAGTCAAGGGTTATATAAAATGAAAACAGTTCAAGTTGGGGCAAGGCAGAGAACTGTTGGCAAGTATTTGTTTGTAATAGGTTATTAAACCACATGAGCAACATGAATGTGCAAGCAGTCAAACATGTAACTTTGTGACTCTCATAGACACACAATATTACATTACAGGTATTTAGCAGATGCTCTTATCCAGAGCGATGTACATCAAGTGAGCAATTAGGGGTTCAGTGTCTTGCTCAAGAACATCTCGTCTTGCTATATGCAAGACTGGGAATCAATCCTGTAGCCTTCCGATTGCCAGACAACTGCTCTACCCACTGAGCTATGCCGCCCCCACTACATTGACTCAAGTCTACACAATAAGTTGAGAAAATCAGAAAAGTATACAACATTACACATATTCCAATGCCTTTCAGGGTCATGGATTATGCATAACCCATAATATTAAATATCTGAGAAAAAATAGGTTTAATAATTTATCTGCAGAATATATTTTGATTGTGTGGAACTGTTCACATAGGCATTCTGACACAGGTAAATGAACTACCCAAAGAAAAACAAACCAAGATAATGAAGATACCTACAGGGTCTACAGAACTACAGAAGGTGCCTTGAAAGCCTTTTCCAACTATGGTAATGGTCTAAATACTATTTAATTATAAACTTCTCAAGCAGGTGCCTTTGAATTCTCTGTTTAAGTGCATGTACTGAGCAACAGGATACAAACGGAAACTTCTTACATTCAAATAAGTTAATATCAAGTCACCAAACATAGTACATCCATCTTTGAGTCAGACCACTTGAGTTATCGATACCATCACTCTTTTCTGCTTTTTATAACATGGCATCCATCAGGAAAAATCTGCAGCCTACGTCAAACTGCTCTAATGCTGGGTGTGTTTATCACAGGTATAGCATTACACTGTAAAAGCAATGACTAATTTGGTATCGACTTTATAGCAAACGTACAGTGGAGAGGGAGGAGACTCCTGCTGGTAATGCGTCATACTGTCATCCAAACCTCACCAAATCACCTTTAACCTCAACCTGACAGCTGCCTGAACTGCTTCTAACCTTCTCACTGTGGCATAGCTCTCAGCTGCCCCTAAAAGCTCACTGGTTGGAACATGTGTGTTCAGGCGGGGGAAAAAGTCAGGGAACATATCATAATGCGTTAAATTTCAGCCCCCAGCAGTCTTTAATAATAATAATAATTCCCTTATCAGTCCCGCAAGGGGAAATTTGGATTTCTCTGCATTTTTGACCCAACCTATTGTATAGGAGCAGTGAGCTGCCAACATATGGCGCTCGGGGAGCAGTTAGGGGTTCAGTGTCTTGCTCAAGGACACCTCGACATGCTATATGCAGGACCGGGGATCGAACCTGCAACTTTTTAATGGCCAGACGACCACTCTACCCACTGAGCTATGCCGCCCCACTCCCCGAATAGGATACGTATCAGAAAATAAACTGATAAGAACAGATACTACACTTGATCTTAGCCAAAAGGCCGAGAAGCGAGAGTGTCCTTGAAGTGAATTCGCCTTTGATATCCACTGTATCTTGTTTAGACTTATACGCTGACCCAGCTCACAGATGTCTTTAGGCAATGACGTGGATCATGACTGGATTATGTGCAGCCTGCTATCATCAACTTACTTACATTTGGGAAACATGGTCATCATAGAAGTTATGGGACCGCTTTATAACTTTAACAACCCAAGCAGAACAGTCCTTTGTATTTTCTCCAGCCTGTAAAAAACAACAACAAAACATTGAAATTGGGACAAAGTGGAGGCTTAAGAAGGATTGTTCTACTACTCTACCCGGGGCCTACTCGTGGTATAAAATTGACCTTTTACTCTTGATGAAGTAGTTGTTGAAGTATCCTTGAGCAAGAGACAGAACCCCAACTGATCTCCGGGTGCTTCAGGTGCCCACTGCTCCTATACAATAGGATGGATTAAACGTAGAGAACAAATGTCATTGTAGGAATACAATGACGACCTAATTTGGTTTTCCTTTCCTTCCATTCATTAAATTCCAACTTGAAGAGAATGTGCGGACAGCAAATTACTATGAAGTTCCCATTGTGAGCAAGTAGACAATCTTATCCATGCAAAGCTGTAGAGATGTAACACAAGTGCAACCCATCCCCAGCATTCAAGGTTAAATATAGCCAAATAAGTCAGCTTGGCAGTGAAAAATTGACAGCTGCTGCAGTTGAACCACAGACAAGTCTGATTTCTACATCTGATGAGTAATAACACTATACATGGCCCTTACCTAATACGATGTAACTAACTGTAATGATGTACTCGGTTTATGGAACACGCCTCTCCATCTTGATCATATTACGGACATATCACCTACTCCCTGGGTGCTATGGCTGCTCACTACTCCTGTACAACAGGATGGGTCAAATGCAGAGAACAAATGTCATTCTATGTATGTACAGGGACACAAGTAGAAAGCTTCTTATGTGGGTTAGGACATTAGCTTACTTCACTATGAGCATGTGTCAATAATACCACCAAAAGTTATTTAACATCTTAAATGTCATTGTTTTATACCGAGATTTTCAGGGGCTGGCTCTTTTTTTCTCATAATATACGGCTAACAATTTTACAAGTTTGAGAAAGGTAAATCTATTTTGATCATACAAGCTCAAACTATGATCCTACAGTGTCCTATGAATATGTCTATAGAAGGGTTGTCACTTAGTGAGCATGCATCAAGCAAGACAAGGGTTAATTGGGTTCTGAGACTAAAGCACTCTGTCATTTATGTCCTATGTAGTCTACCAACAGGCATCTCTGGGATGAAGTAAACACATGACCAAATTAAATAATGGAAGAA
>OMLC01046731.1:6529-24236 GCA_900302585.1 Regalecus glesne | reverse complement strand
CACATAATAGTAATGAGAAACTATTACTATACTGACACAAAAAGAGGGTCAAAAAAGTAAGGGTAGGTGATATGGTTCAAATCAGCACATGGACACCTACTAAAAGGAAAAAGAAATCATCCACGGTAATGAAGCAATCGTAAAAATAAGATTTGAAGTGTGTCTAGCCAGTGGCTGTAGATTTGTATTGCCCTGGTGCTCTGCTGTAATGCCTTTAATTTGTTATATTACATTGTTCCACATCAGTGGGATTAGGAGGAGTGAGAAGCTTTTAGCTTCTGGAGAGAGGTAAAGGGCAATTAGAAGTAAAATCTGTTTATAGTCCTCCCAGTTAGCTTTGGAATTGACCTCAAATAAAAGAAAAACACAAACACGCGTAGCAAGAATACTTCAAGCTCACCTACACACTTTGAGTAAAATTGTGAACGTAAGCACAAACACACAAATAGCAGATTAGGGTCAGGCAAGGATGTTGTGTGTGTGTGTGTGTTTGTTTTTTGCCATGTTGATTAGAGTGGTTCTACAGACTTGCTCCATCTGGGGATTGTAAGAAATAAAGATATAAATGATCCATGCATTTCCTTATTCATGGTGGCTCAGTAGGGATGGGAGTCTGTAGGCACCTCATGGTCTAATACAATTACTATTCAGGGTATCACAATTCAATTATGAGTTGAATCTTGATGCATCTTAATACATCAATTATTTCACATGTGGTGATATCTTTTCTGAGTGGAAGTATTGCGTTTCATCTAGGCCGTGCCTTTAGCACCATAGAAATCATAGAGGACATGCTAGACATCACTATTATGTCACAGGGATGAGAGAGATGTCAGCTTTATGTGTCACTATTATTATATTGTACATGGACTTAGATAGAGTGTAGCTATTACCCTGCAGTGGGGTCAAACCCGTAGCCTCTGTCTTGTCAGTTCCTGGAATTTATGCTCTTTCACTGAGCTACCATGACCCCACAAAATAATTGCTGCTAGCTATTTTTTAAGGGACCATGGGTGACTTTTTACATTGTTTTTATTTTTATTTAAAAATTATCCCCTTTTTGTCACCCAAATTCCCCTAGTTGCCTATGGCTGTCGCTTTTTGATGCGCCCCTCTAGAGCGTCAACAGGAAGGAGGAAGCCGTAGCATGTGTCTCCTCCAAGTCACATGACCACTAGCCCTCACTATTTCACACATCGTGGTCTCGTGGGGAAAAGCACAGTGGTTGGTTGATGGAAGAGAATGAAGCAGAGTACTTTCCATTCACTTAACCTTGAGCGCCCAGACAACCCAGAGGGGTCACTAGCAAACCCAGAATACTTTATCCAAGCTAACCCCTCTACATATGTGAGGCTTAGCCAATTGTGCCCCCTAACTATGGACCTCCGGCCGTGGTTGGAAACGGCACAGCCGGGATTCGAACACCCAACTGCATAACGCAGAGATGCACTGAACGTTGCCTAAGCCCCCTACACCACCAGAGGCCCCTGTGACTTTTTGAATTAATGTTACCATTTGATGCACTGTACCAGATTGGCTTCAAGGTAATTCACATCTGCAGTCTCTGCATGTCTTTATTTGATGGCAGGAGAAAACCAGAACACCCTTTTTTAGATCTGGGGGGCTTGCAATTTGACAGCCTGTCAAATTATTTTTGTATAGGAGCAGTGAGCTCCCACCATATAGTGCTCGGGGAGCAGTTAAGGGTTCAGTGTCTTGCTCAAGGACACCTCAACATGCTTTCTTGCAGGACCGGGGATCAAACCTGTAACTTTCCGATTACCAGGCGACTGCTCTACCCACTGAGTTATGGCGCCTTCATAAATGTGAAATGTGAAATCAGAAAAAGCAGCAGTAACAATTTAAATCCTTGATTTTTTTTTTCAAAGCCATCTTTCAATCAGTAATGGTTTTTAGGAGATCTTTGTTGACCAACCTGTAGAACCAGCTAAGGCGGTGTGAAGTTGTCTGATCGACATCAGTTTAGTGTGTGAAAATGGCCCGATAGCTGAAAGAAATTTAATACATTAAACCTGTTGTAAGATATGGCGTTGATCTGCCCTGTTGGTTTTATGAAGAAATTATGGACAAATATTATTCAGCAAATTCAAATGGAAATAAAAAGCAATGTATGCAGCAGCAGTGCCAAAGTCAGGTGATGCCTGCAGCACACAGAGCAAAGTTGCAATGGAAATAAATGAATAAACTGGAGAAACTTGGCAAGACATCTGTCCATCAGCAAAACTCGTTACAAGGTAAATTTGCTGTTGATGATGGATGGATGGACGGGTGGATCCTAATTTAATTAGAGCTTTACTATTTCAGTGTATTCCATTTTAATATTCCATCAGAATTGCTGGGGGGAGTAGATATTTGACTTGTTTTACAGCTAAACACTAGAATACACATGCAGGGGGTGATGACAGAAAAAAAAATCACCCTTCTGCATGTTTCCCATCCTGATGTCCTTCCTCCAGGAGCAGACAGGAGCCGTTTGCAGGCTATTCCTTCAGTGCCTGAGGACCAATTCCAAATGGACATCATGTCACAGTTAGGGACAGGACAGGAGAGCATTCTCTATGTTGTCATTTTCTAATGGGGTTCTTTAGGATTTTGGAGCCATGTGAACTCATGTGAGTACGGGGAGAACACGCCAAATTCACACAAGGAGGCCTCTGGTGAAGAGTTAACCCACCTAGGCACAGGGGAAGTTCTAGATCAGATCATATACAAACTGATGCAATGGTAAGGCAATGTTTTGCTGGCAACGCTCCTGCAGGGAGTTGAACTTAAGCTACTTTTTGAAACCGAAAATGTGCCCATGAACGTCAATATTACAAGTGAATGATGCTGGTTGGAGTTTGCACATCATCTTTACTGACTTGAGGCTGTATTAAAATGCACTATTCATTTATTTGGTATTTTTGGTGGCCTCTCCAATTCAGTATAGTAATGAGCCCCAAAACTTAAACTGTCATCACATGTAGGCCAAACTGAATCTGACATCTTTAGAATATTTGTCACTAAAAGGATTTATTCATAAACCCATAACTAGGACTGTTTTTGAACGTCTCAAGAGACACTCAGGGTGTTGAAAATAACTGTCAGGAGCCACAGTAGCTCAGCGGTAGAGCGTGCGTATTGGGAAATGGCAAGTCAGACATCACAGGTTCAATCCCACCATGGGTTATCAGGAAGTTTATCTGGCCTTAATCCGCCATCCTCCATCTAGATCCGTGTTCAACCCCACAATATGGAAACTAATCATGGCATGTGAAACGGACCTCTCTAATTTTACACACACACACACACACACACTCGTGTGTTTCTGCCTGCAGAAACCGACATGTGAACAGGCTGAGTTAATTATTCCTAGGTGTCCCTCGTTTTCTACATGAGCCATTCCCAATTCTTCCTACTGTATCTGGCTGCCCTCCATGGCACATGTGGCTTGAGGCAGTTGCTTGCCCCAGTTTTCACTACACCTCAAATTCTGACCCAATTCTGACTTTTTCCACAAAATGAAACTCAAATTGGATCTCTTAAGGGGACAGCATTGCTCAGGAGGTAGAGCGGGTCATATAGTAATTGGAAGGTCACTGGTTCGATCCTTCAGAAAGTCATGTCAACTTATTTGTATAGCCCATTATCACAATTCAAAAATTCGCCTCAGTGGCCTTTACACTAACACAACATCCTGTCCTTACAAAGCATGCTGAAGTGTCATTGAGCAAGACACTGAATCCCCTAACTTCTCCCTGAGGGCTGCACCTGCCCGCTGTCTCTATACAATAAGATGGGTTAAATGCATAGGACAAATTTCATTGCAGGAATACAATGAACTTATAAACTGGCTGTCCTACATTCCTTTCTGGAGGATTGTGATCACATAAAAATGCTGAAAGCCATCTTTTTAATTCTAATTTGGGCACCTCTTAAGTGTGCTCCTGGGTCAGATACACATCCATTATGGAGCATTTTACATTAAGCTCTATAGCACCAATTAATTGTTTGATATCGGCACTACAATTTGTTTTTCTCAGATCAATCACTGTTATGTCCTGTGAAATTAAGGAGAAGACAAATATGTATCTGCTTGTGTCTGCTTGTGGGGGCACGGATATGCCAGAAGTAAGTTGAGGGGGGAAAACTGACACTGATAGAAGTCAGCAGATAGATGCTTTATGTCCAATATTTCAGATCTTTTTAAGGAAATGATGCTCCTTGCTCTACCCAAGGGCAAGTATCACAATTGAGCAGTGTTTGAAAAGGTTTCAAGCGAAAAAGCTGAGTGCAGTCACAAGACCTTAGTTGTGGTTTGCACGTCAGTTTTTTCAAGATGAAAGTCTACTCACATTAATCTCAGACATCACTTCCAAAAATTCACGTGATCAGTGAGACAAAAGGATTCACGATGTGCATTGAAGCCTGTAGTCTAAAGGCTGTTTCAGATCATCCTTAGTTAAATGTAAAACTCTGCAATTGCAGAGTAATTATATATATATATATATACCAGTAGTTTCAAATTTTCATAAATTCTCATATAAATGCTTCTGCGTTGAAAGACAGAGCTGTATAGTTTTGTGTATGTAGGGGCAGCGTGGCTCAGGAGGTTGAGTGGGCCATCTAGTAATCGGAAGGCCGCTAGTTCGATTTCCAGCTCCTCCAGAAAGTGTCAAAGTATCCTTGCCCAAGACGCTACACTACTACCTGGTACTGATGAGGAGGTTGGCGCCTTGCGTGGCAGCCTCCGCCATCCTTCTATGAATATGTGTGTGAAAGGGTAATTCTGAGGCATAGATTGTAAAGTGCTTCGAGTGGTCACTAGAAAAGAAAAGCACAATATAGAAATGAGTCCTTTTACCATTCATATATTTATTTTCAGCTTAGTGTGTTTGACCTGCCAGTGCCAAACTGATAGCTCCCTAAGTATGCTGGGAGAGAAGTTAGTTGGAGGTAGTAAGGAAGACCAAGGAAGATAATGGAGGGGGTAAGATGACTTTAAAGTGCCAAAAAGACAAACCGCAGAAGAGACATGAAGCCACTCTGGAATAAAGAATGGTGGGAAGAAAGGAGAAACAGGAGATCAAGGGTAAATCAAAAGGAATAAATGTTGGAGGGAAAAAGAGACATTGGGGAAGGGAAGAAGGAAAGTCTAGAAAAGAGGCATGGTTATAAATAAACGGTTCATCAAAATCATCCTCCTCTTACTTGTGAGAGTTAAAGTCCCACTTTGATCCCATTTTTAAAAGGGTTGTTTCCACGGATGGCTTCTTGGTATAAGCGATTTGTGTTACAGCATGGAAGGACAGAGATGTTCTGACCTCCCAGGTCTCTGAACTGTACACTCTACAGGCTTTGGGGATTTCCTCATCATTATCATGATGGTTTATGGCAACGAAGGATTTGAATCTGGGGCATACAGTGTGCATACTGTACACATGCATACACAGGGATGTTAATGGGGTTAAAACAGGAGATTACGGTCTTACACACAGGAAGAGACAGAGTGGCTTCACTAAGCTCTGTGAGATAATGTGTGTATTAAAGTGGCTAAATATCATGAATGGCTTTTGTGTCTACTGACCAGATGTATTTAGTTTTTGCATATGCACACTGTAAAGTCAACATTATGCTTGTATACCAAACTGTATACCTGGATTCACCTGTTTGTTGCTCTTCTGGATTTTTTTGGCTGAAATAAGAAACTTGGATTATATTTTGCAGCCAGAACTCCAACTTCTGCATTACTAAGTTATATCACTATTAGTTTAGGCTAGTTGAATGCTTGCTATGTGTTGCTCGAGCTGTAATAGATAAGAAAAACTGATTATCATAATCCTGCATATACTGAAGTTACTGCATCTACTTTAGCTTGGACATCCTGCTCATTCCAGTTGTCTATGGCTGTGTTCTCTTCAGGGGGATAAAGACTTCACCCCTGCAGCTGCCCAGGTGGCTCACCAGAAGCCCCAACCATCTGTCTCCAAGCTGCCCCCCACACAGCACATCAATCAGCATATCCACCAGCCCCGCAAGTGAGCCAACCGCATGAAGCCATCACCGCTGCATATATCCCACCAATCAGCCTTTCCAAAGGAACACAGAAGATGAAAACATTCCCCCCTTCCAGCAGAGATCTCAGTTCAATACCCTCCTCTTAAAAATCTAAATTCCGATTGTTCATCGGTTACATAACACGTACAAGGAATTTGCCTGCAAGAATACTGATGTAGCCTTTGTAGAAGTCACACTTTTTTCATGCACAGTTGCACCAACCTGGAGAGGATAGGTTTTGAAAGTCCTGCCCGTTGTAAGGAAGGATAGATTATTAGATTTCTACAGTGGGTACAGCTGTGGGATTACAAATAAGATTCATGAGTCTCAGATCTGTGTCTGCAAGAGGGGTTTTGACATCAGTAATGTGCTAAGCCAAATTAGATCACTAAAACCATTCATGTAGTATCACAACCCATCAGGCCAACAACCACTCAGCCTATAGTGATTGGTATATCCTCCTGTCCTCTTAACATGAATATCTTCATAGACCAGTAATGAAGCAGTCAATTATTAGGTAGATAACAGGTTCACAGTACGAACATCCTTTGAGTGCAGTTTTCAATGTGCTAATCTTTCAGTTGTTTATTTTCTTGCTTTTAGTATTATGCTTTGACAACTGCCAAACTGCACATCTTTTTTTAAACAGAAAAATAGCCAAGAAGAGGTCAGGATGAACCATTATTCATTATCATGGCAAACCTGACAAGCATTCTATTTGATCCAATCCACAAAGAAAATCTCTACCCCAAATTCACATATCAACAAAAAAACACCACTCTCCTTAACCACCCATCCCCTTCACTGAAGTGTCAATAATTTCAACACTAATGTTCAGGTTTCCAGAAAGAACAAGAATATCTCAACAAGGAGTAATTGCCTATTTTTTATTTAATGAGATGTTAAAAGCAGAGTTTTATTTTTGTTTTACTCTGCTCCTTGGGTAAATTGTTCAATTGTACAAATATTTTGTCTCTGAGTGGACTTGGGTATTAGGTGTGGTTGTGATATTAAAGATTTATCTTAAAAACCTCTTGTCGCTTGTCTTTATTTGGATGAAATCAGGGGGACTTTACTGCAGAGCATGGTGGGCAGGGCTGTCATAAGCCTACTAAAAGGACTTTTTGCTTAATACAGGCTGACCTTTGACCTAGCTCTGGTTACACAATATTTTATATAATATAGTAAAACGTGTACTTGATGCAAGGACTAACAAATAATGAATATTTCAGTCTTAAAAGTGGTGGTGACAGTTGATTTTGCTCCTAAGAAAACTGCTGCTAGGTATCTGAATACCTACTTGGGCCTTTTGGGCCTTGAGTTTATGGAGCTAGTAGAAAGACCCCAGCTATACCCACAATCATTTCCTGAAGAGGGAGAACTTTTAATAATGTCTTAAAACCAAATTGGTTCTCTGTATTTAATCCATCCTATTGTATAAGAAAAGTTTATAACTGCAACGACCAGGGACCACCTCCAGTCCTCTTTCTATTGCCTTGCTCAGGAATACAGCCAGGAGTATTCAACCTTACATGCATGCCTTTCTGATGATGAGAGGAGAAACCAGAACACCAGGAGGACCCCCAACACACACACACACACACACATGGGGAGAACATATCTGATGACATCCATGTCTTAGCCATCTGATCCTCCCTAGCAGTTGGATCCAAAAAATAAAATAAAACAAAAAGCCCTGAGGTCTCAAGTAAAGGAAAAAAAAGTTAGAATCCAACAGTATGATCCTACCTCTTCCCTGGAAACCGTACAATGAAGTATGGCAGTGTCCACAGCAACCGAGACAGCAACAGATGCTGATGATCTTGATCCCAATGAATGGTGGAGCCTTGGTCTAACACAATCCTTTCAGAGGAAAAAACAGCCTGCACACAAGTGAGCAAGTCAAGACTGTTATAGACTATTCCAATTATTTTTATTACTGTCAACAACACTATCATTTGAATACAAATTATAACAGAAATGGTGACAATTCCAGCCGGTTCAACTTCTCTCCTTTTCCATTTTATCTGAAAATATATTACCCATTGACACATAATTCTTATTCATAGGTGGTCTACATGTTTTAATTTATCAGACAACACAATGGTTAACTGGAAATAAATCATGGTGTAAACAGCTTTATTAAGGTTAAACGAAGCATCACCCACAATGGAGATTCAGTTGGCAATACTAGCTTGGGCTATGAACTGTTCCATTGGCAAGACTACTGGACAGTCCATTAGCCAACTGTGATACGTCAGTAACTGTTGTACCTCAAGCCATAAGTAAATTAAATATACAAATTGGACCATAACTATATCCTGACTGGTTTTACCGCTTTACTATATTGGTTCACACTTTCTGAATTAAGCTAGCAGAGAAATGAACTCCAAGCAACTTGTATTGACTCACCAGGACGATCAGGAAACAAAGAAAAAGTTCCAATGCAACACTAAAAAGATTATACTTTTATCAATGTTTGATTCCGCAACCTTTTTATTCTCCAACTTTCATATAGGTATCTTATCAAACAAAATTATTCTTTTCGTTCGCTCTTCAGTTGTTGAGCGGCTACTTCTTCTTCGCGGACAGTCCCAAAATTAAACAGGAGGGAAAAGTACTCTACCTTAAGCGCCTCCGTGTGGCAGCTCTAGGGAGTGTTTCGGAAAAAACGTTGTCCCTACTACTATCCCCAAGCGAAGATATCCAATCACACTGGGAGGATTAAGGGGGTGGGGCAAACTAGGCCTAATAGCTACTTCCCACCATAACGTGACACGGGTGACTATTTTGTTTATGGGTTTTTTTTTATTCTCCGGGAACTCCCAGAAAGCTTTGGTTGCCTCTGTCGCAGTAGCACTTTTTGCTCCAGCACCTCCAGATTTCCAAATTAAGATAAGATCAGATCAGATAAGTTAAGGGGGAATTGCAGTGTTACAGCAGCAAAGTGGAAAACATAGTAAGAGAGGCATCACTGCTTTAAAGCACTGCTTTAAATGTACCCAGGGCTACACACACAATAAGCAAATGGCAAGCACATTTTACAATGACAGTTGCTATATATTCACATTTCAGTCCTTGACTTTATGAAAGGTGAGACCTCAGCAGCACAGAGGGGTTAATTGTGCGCTGTACATTGTATTGTGCACACACTTTTCTCTTACAAATTAATCTACTTTGGAGAGGGCTTCAGAACCAGGTCAGTAAGGGGCAAGCATTTTGTCCCAAACATCACGGAGGGCAGCGTACGTTAAACTGCTCCCTCTAAATCCGTTGTGCCATCTATACAAGCCTTATACGTGCCTTATACAAGCCTTCCTTTGTGAATCATCACTCTGAGGATGACAGCTCAGGTGGTGCTTTGGAGAAGAAACAGACTGTTTCTCACAGAGCTGTCAGTTGCTTTGCTCTCCCCAACCTCAAACACGTATAGTCCAGGTGTTGGTGCATGTAATCAAGCTCCGCTCAAGGACTCCGGCATCTTCGCCCAGGTGTTCTGTCAGTTTACGTTAGCTGTGCGAATCAGCCGCTACTCTTTCAATATTCTCCCCTAAATCCTCGATCGTGTTGTATGCCGCTTACTAAAAAGCGACGAATGTTGTTTCTCCCCTGATCCCATCAGAGGGGATTTCACTGCCAGGAGACATAAACACCCCCGAGATTGACAGCATCTTTCTTTTTTTTAAGCTGCATCAACTGAAACTGACCTTTATAGGACTTTTCTATAATTGTGTCGAGTTGCGTAAAAAAGGCTTGGATATTTATTTGTGTGTTGAATAGCTAGGAGACATGTTATTTATCCATTCGCAACGATCATAGCTGCATTTTCTGTCGCAGGAAAGTAACGTCATCATCCAGCTAATAATGATACCGAGAACACAACGATAAAACAAACGTGGTTGAGATTGCAGTTAATCATAACTTTATATACGGGCTAATTGTCGAGCAGGTGAGGACCCCCCTGGGCCACAGTAGCTCAGTGATTAGAACGCTTGCTGTGGAAACTGACGGGCGTCAGGAAGGGTATCCAGTCTTACACCCCCCTCCCAGACACACACACACACATACACACCAAGCTCCATCTACGACCATGTCCACCACCACAATCGTGAGACCCAAAACGGACCTGTCCAGTGTTGACCAACTAATTATAAATCCCTTTTGGGATGGCAAGGCTCAGAAGGTAGAGTTGGTCATCCAGTAATCGGAAGGTCACTGGTTTGATCCCTGGCTCCTGCGGGAGACATGTTGAAGTATCTTTGAGCAAGACACTGAACCTTTAGCTGCTCTTGATGAGCAGCTAAAGGTTCAGTGTCAGTGTATGAATGTAAGACACGTATTGTAGAGCACTTTGAGTGGTTGATTGAGTAGAAGAGCACTAATACATAAATGCAGTCCTTTAGCTATTTTTATAAGGCTAGCTTTATTGCGAAGTGGTGCTCCAAGTTGCTCTCAATCATGTGTCAGTCAGATCTGTCAGTATGTCTTCTGGATGAAGTGGGTAATTTGAAACAGAACTTAAGAAAGCTGTTTCTATGACACAGGATAAGCACAGTGAAGTTTAAATGGTCAGATTCACAATATATGATTTACTTTGATTTACTAAGACACTCTAAAAGAAAAGAAGTGTTCATTTTGTGTCAGTAGCAGATTATTCTTTCAGTTGGCATCAGTCTCTGCTGCTGTCGGCGGTGATTAACGTGCTCAAGAAGACACCTCCAGTCATTAGTGTTATGGAAGTGATAGGGGTCAAAAGTGGCTTCAGCTAGGCCGGACAGGTCATTTCAGTAACAGGCTTGTAGAAAAACCTTGTATCACTCCCCTTATGCATGCTGATGTCAAAGGTTGAGAACTTTTAGTGTTTGCTTATAATACTTTTTGGGATAAAGTGGCTTGGCATGGGCAAAAATGTCCGAATGGCTTTCTCAACTCCAGGTTATTCAGGCTCAGGCCAGTATTTTTAAGCTTTAAGATGATTTATTCATCTCTCTACGCATAACATCTTATTTTTTCTCTCGGTTCTTCTTCTCCAACAATTATACTAGATATGATTTTACCATTTGGTCTTTCTCATATTGTTGGTGCTGGGAGAGAAGAGTGCAAGGGGTCTGCTCATTGCAGAGTTCTTTCCACTTGGTATCTGAGTCTACTGAGGGGCCACAAAGACGTCATTGTTAATCCCCACATTGAAGATAACTGACATTATATTAATACTGTGAATAGATCATTATTCCATACTTCTCTCTTTTCAAAAAGGGCATTAATCAGGCAGGACCTACTTCATCACTGACACTTTTATTCTGTTATGTTTCAGAGAAAGTCACATAGATTTATATTCATGGTGCTTATACTCAAAACTCCTTTCGGCCCTCATCACAAAGCTCTAGACAACATGAATGTTCTGCATCACTACATCACTACATTCACTACAAGCAATTGCAACACTTCCCCCTTATTCATCCAAACTTTGGCTTTGCAATTGCACAACATGTGTACATAAGCTAAGGCCAGAGCACCTTGGTTATCATTTAATGTGCTATATGGATAACTGGAAAGGATAATTTGACCCCCTTTAAGTAAAGATAATTATGCAGTTTTGTGCCAAATCCCATCTCGGTATGTGTTGTTTATTTGGTTGCATATAAAGCAAGGCAAAAAAATAAAAGGAAAAATGATGGATGACAAGTTGTTCCAGAGATCACGCTAAAGAGAAAATCATCTCTCCCTCTTATTTGTCCCGCGGGGCCGTCTGACTGAATAGATACAACTATGGAGCTATTTCTCCATGCAAATGTTTGAAATCCCTTCAGCCTGATGAGTTCTGTCCTTCCTTGTGATGTGAAAGTCAGAGGTGAGCCTTCATTCCCATTTCCACAGCTTATGAGACAATTACTCATGCATGCCCATAGTGTTCTAGACAGCAGATAATGTTTCCCTGCTGCCTCCTTTCAGAGATGCTGTGTACCGGGGACGGTTAATTAAGAGATGACCCTGGGATGGACCACGGGCACACTTGAGGCGTTATGTCTCCCAGCAGGCCTGCCTGGGAACACCATGGAGTCCTCCAGGAAAAACAGGAGTAAATTGCCTGTTACTATCACAACCCCAGCTCATGAAATGAATTTAGAAAATTAATTGATTGGTGTTCACATTGCTTGTAATGATGGTATGCTTTTTATAATGTGCATTTTGTGTTCCTGCTGGTAGCAACAACCTTGGGTAGTAAATTAAATACTTATTTTGAAAATTCCTACGGCCAGTATGTGTCCACAGATCATAGCCGCACCGGCTGCAAGTGGGAACGTCATTTTACCTCTGGTAGCTGACTAACTTCTCTGGCAATACATACAGGAGCTCTCCTATTTGTATATTCATTGGCATGTAAATCGCCCCTGTCCAGGACTGAGAGTGAATGTAGCATTTATTTATTTATTTATTTATTTCATATGTAGTAAGCAAGTGCTCATGAACGGGGGACTTGACCTTGACTGAGCTCCAGTCTGTAATGCAGCACTGAAACCAACCAGCAGAGGGCACATGTCAAACCCATCCTAGTTCACGGATATGACGTATCAGCTGTCACTTATTGTGTAAGAACACGTCATCTAAGGCTCACCTGGGGCTTTAAAAGACCGCAGTTAAGTTGTTTTACAATCAGCGGTTAGTGGTGTTTTTTTCTCTTCTGCTGGGTTTTCGTGATGTGGTTTGGCCCAGTGGAGAGATGGGAGGGTGAATCGCTGACTAAGTCCCGTGGTGCTCAATAATCTCAGGTTACTATCGAGGCAGACGGCTGCTAAACTGGCGTGATGACCTAAATATCATCGGATGCTTTCAAGCCTAATAGGTTCTCTCTCTCTCTCTCTCTCTCTCTCTCTCTCTCTCTCTCTCTCTTTCTTACACACAGACAGGGCATCTCCATTTAGACATCCACACACCGTCCAGTTGGAGCAGGAAAGGGATAGAAGACACCATAAATGTCAAAATTAGACAGCACAAAGATAATGTGATGATTGTCAAACCATCTCAAGTTGAACGACTGCAAGGCTAATGGAGCTTTAACCATGTGCAACAAATACAAGGAAGGGAAAACCTCCATCATCTGCTACTTATCTGGAGTCAGACTGTGGAGCCACGCTGGAGCCTATCCCAGCAGTCAGTGGGTGAAGGCCGAGGAAACATCCTGAACAGGTCACCAGTGCATCTCAGGCCTTGAGCAAGGGGTTCAGTGTCTTGCTCAAGGACACTCGGACATTTTTCCTCCAGGGGCCGATGCTTGATACTTGACCTAGCAAGCTAAAACTCCCTATGATATGTCAAGTCTGTCAGTATGGTAAGAGTTTGTCCATCTACTGCATCCATTCCTCTTCAAATGGCTGTTCCAGATGTTCCTCCTGCACTGGATGACTCAAAGTTTGTTGGTTGCGGATGAATTTTCATTCAGGCTTAGACAACCTAGGAACCTGCGAATTATATGGGACGTGACCTGAATATTGCCCGTGTCCTTTTTACCCCAGAGCTAAAGATTCAGCAAACTAAGTCCCGATGTGCCCTGCTGGGACATGTCAGGCGTGGATTACAGCAAATGTGGCATTTGCTCGTCTTGTTCGGCATTCAAATGAATAGCCCAGGGGCTATCTGAGAAGAATGGCACCATGAAAGCCATGAAGTTTATTTTATAGAAATGGTCTGACTCTGGAGTGCCATTTGAAACCCCCATGGTAACTCATCACCATGTATATTAGACACAGGGTCTTGGGGGGCACTTAACCCACGGTCTCCCTCAGGGGGGGCTAGGACCGTGAAATTGTGCCTTAGAAAATCCCAACAAAGTTATATCACTGCTTTCCCAGCGACTGTGCGTTTCACCTCACGGCTAGTTTTGCCTCATCATTTTCACTGTTCTGATGTTAGTAACGATGGTGACCTCCTCCTTCATGACCGGATGTCTGTCTTTATCAGAGGGTCTACATGTTGGTGAATTAGCCCTTCAATTCTGGGGTATGTGCTGTCACTTTGACGGAGGCTCACCCTGGTCCCTCTAAATATAACATAACTTCATGTTCCCTTTCCCCTCATGAGACTAATAAAGGAATATCTCATCTTTGACCGTAAGTGGACGAAACGGGTGTCAGAGGTCCACTGGGCGTTAGACTCGGAATCCGCGTGGCAACATTTACACCTTCAAAATGAAATGAAGAGGAATAGTAGTCAGCTGTTAGTGAGTCATGATCATGTTCATCCTCAGTGTTGATGAAAAATCCATTTATTTCATTCACATCACACACACCACCTCCGCTCCATGTACCCATATGGAACATCAAGTTTCCTAAAGCTGATCTCTTACAGTCACATTTAGGCATTCATTTCATGGTGCCTGAGATTCACACAGCCAGTGTTAACATGGATTTCTAATGTAAACATTTAAGCCACATCTACGGGGCCCCTCCGGTGACGTCTCATTTTAATGAAGTGACTTATGGCCACGACTCGGTCACCTGATGATAACGCGCCGTCAAAATAACGTTTTAAAAGAAGAAACTTTATTCGTTTGTCATTGTACATACATACAATGATATGTGTTCTCTGTATTTAACCCATGGTATTGTAAAGGAACGGCGTGCACCTGTAGTAGAGGCATAGCTCAGCGGGTAGAGTGGCTGTCTTGCGATCGGAAGGTTGCAGGATCGATCCCCGGCCCTGCTTATGGCATGTCAAGGTATCATTTAAGACACTGAACCCCTGACTGCTCCCTGAGCACCACATGTTGGCAGCTCACTGCTCCTATACAATAGGATAGGTTAAAAATGCAGAGAAAACCAAATTATTACTTTTTTAGTACCCAGGGACCGACTCCACTTCTTTTTCCTACTGCCTTGCTCAGGGGCACAGGCAGGACTATTAAGCCTAGCGTGCATCTCTTTGTGATGGTGGGAGGAAACTGGAGAACCTGCAGGAAATCCATGCAGACACAAGGAGAACAAGCAAACTCCACACAGAAAGGACCTGGGACGGCCTGGGATTCAAACCCAGGCCCACCTTGCTGTGAGGCCGCAGTGCTGACCACTTCACCACTATATTCACTATAGGCTCTGGTAAATCTAGGCCAGTTTCAGATTGGACTCCATCTTGTGAGAGCATGCTGCAGGGAATGCAGTGGTCAGGTGGTAAGTCATCAATTACATGACGTCCAGGTCCATTTTTACATGTCATGATAAGTCCCCGCGTTATGTATGTGGACGTGGACCTAGATGGAAAATGCTCTTCCTGACGCCCCACGGAGGGATTAAACCTGCGACATCTGACTTGGAGGTCTACGCTTTACTACTGAGCTACCATAGCCCCCAATTAGGTTCCCACATACTGAAAATCCAATGCTCCTATAATGGACAAGCCTCCTTGGTGGACATAGATTGCTAAATCGTGGCCACATGTTGAGATCTCGTTACAAGTCCGTAAGTCACGGCCCTGCGTTACTTAACCGACATGCAATCTCACCAGAGGGGCTAGTGCCTCTCAGATACCTCTCAGGGTTTTGGTTTCGAGGCTGTAATACGTAGTTGTTTTCAGATCACTATTTCTCAGACCCCTTGTCTGGTTAAATAATGAAAAATAAAGTTGAGCATCAAAACACATCAAATCTCCCGGTATAAAAACATCTTTGCAAGATACAGTCTATATGCAAAATACATTCATGACTTGGTCACTGAAAAGCAAAAAAAAAACAAAAAAACATCACCTAGGAAAGAAAACATTGGCTGGTCAAATGTGATTCTGAGCCTATATCACCGTCCTAGCTTTCGTAGTAAATATAAGAAGCTCATTAGTGTATACAGTAGAATATGTAAAGACTTCGGTCCATCCCCACTTCAACAACGAGGCTTTCAGAGATCTCTGCTGTAGACAGACCAGATTATTGTCAAAGTTGCTTTGTCAAATACAGTACAACACACTACAAAAATACTGTTGATATTAAGCCTCCAAAGCAGCATAAGAAAATAAAGAATCGGCCATCTTGAGTTTATTTTTAAAAAAAAGCAATAAATATGAAAATATCTTAGTGAAGATCATTTCAAGTATCTCTCCTCTTGTCATCCATCATGCATGGTCATGATGGATTCGGCCATCATGTGTCTTTACTTTGACGCGATGCTGTAGCTCACTTTTTGAACTGCTTTACAGAGGCCATTTATCAGTCTGCCTGAAATTTCCAGTAATTCAACTGGGGACACAAAGTGGAATGGGACATATCAACCCGTGTTCCTTTTTACCCCTCTTCAAGGTCATTGTTGAGAAGGCTCGGCTTCTTAACAAGAGGTAATATTGAACACATAAAGCTGTTGCAGTCTATTGGAGCTACATCTGCCGGAACATTTTATGGCATACAGACCCCTGAATTATGAGACTCCTCTCTGTCACTGGGCTCTTAGCTGGGTTCCATCGATTTCCTTTTTGCCTCGTGAGGCTATTTCCTCTTCCCTGCGGCCAGATGTTTCTTGGTTGCAGCCTCCAACCTTCTCCTCTCCACCTCATCGGCTTTCCTCCTCTCCTCTTTCAGCTCCTTATACCTCCATTTGGGGATCTGCAGCAGGGTCACAGCCCCATCTTTGGAGCTGCTCTTCCTGCGGGTCCTCTCTGGTTCATAGGTAGGTGTGGGGGCCTTGGTCACCCTCACCTTGGGAATGGTGAAGCCTGGCCTGACGCTGCTCCTCCTCATCATCAGGTGGATTGGCAGCAGGCTTGTTCTCCGCACCTCCAGGGCGGTGCCGACGGACCCTCTGCCCAGGCTGGAGTTTCCCCGTCGGGACGTCAGGGTCTGGGGCTGGAGGCTAGCCCGGCGGTTAGGTGAGCTCTTGGCCACCAGCGTGACCCGTGAGTTCTGGAAGATTTTTCGGTAATTGTCGATCCTCTCAGGGTTGAGTGAGCGGAGCTCCTTGGCCCGCTGGTGGCGGATGATCTCCGGCACTGCGTAGCGGCGCTTGCCCACACATGGGGGACTCTCCGGGCATACCTGAGAAAGTACCAGCACACAGATGCCGTGAATATTCACCATCCTCTTGTTTTCATAGTATAATTACCTCAGTGGTAGGGCTGTTTAAATTCAAACATCGAAATCAAATTTGCACGCCAACACATGCTGCGAACCTGAATAGGAATTGTGTTGCCTTAAATGAAGGAATAGAAATTCTAGCTACATCTGTCTATACGGACATAAAGGGGATGCTGAAAGTGTGGCTTGAATTACAAAAAGTTAAACCATCCCATTCAGTCAAGAAACAGTGTTTTGCAAAAAGAGAGAGCACCAAATACTCCTAGCATATCATCGGCGATCTTTTCTCGAGGCTACGTAATTCTGCTAAAGGTTTTAGAAAAAGGATTATTTCGAAAACACATTTGGAGCTGGTAAGTCCAATCAGTCAGGAAATGTTCATAATGGCTAAATAACACTTAGCTCACCCCGTGAAAGGTCATTCACAGTGTGCATCTCACATAGCACAGCACACACAAACACACACACACACACACACACACACACACAGAGACACACACACACACACACACACACACACACACACACACACACACACACACACACACACACACACACACACACACACACACACACACACACACACACACCTGCTGAGTGGGG
>OMLC01046730.1:4306-20653 GCA_900302585.1 Regalecus glesne | reverse complement strand
AAAAATACCTAAAGTAACTCCAACATGTCTTGATCTGTCACTACCAAAGCCAAGGACAACTTCCATTTCTCTCTGTCTCCGCATCTTCTTATCTGTCCATCGGTCTCTGCTCGGCTATTTTTCTTCTTCTCTACCTCTCTTTCATTCCCCTTTCCACAAAGTACTTTAAAGGTTGATGTCGAAATGTTAGAGCTGAAAGATTACTGTGGTCTCCATCTCTCTACCTCATCCTCGCTCCTGCTTTGTAGCTCTGTGCTTTTCCCCTTGTTTACTTGTCTGTTTTTCTCTGTCTTACTCTTTCCCATTTTCTCTATTCATTTCTTTTTCTCTCTTCCCACCCAAATGCATTATACATACATTTGTGCATTGTGTGTGTTCATGTGTGTTAGTGTCTTTGAACACTATTTGTTTTGTTTTAGTTCACACACATCGAGTTTGTTCGATGGTTAGATTGCCTGTCATGCCCAAATCGAGGAGATCACAGTTAGGACAGGCTGGAATTGTTTCAAATACTCTGCAGGAATGGGAATCAGGGTAGATCAAAGCTAGAGTGGTTTGGAGTTGAATGGTATTGTCTGGAATGGCATGAAATGGTTTGTGATTGTATGAGAGAGTAGTGAATAGTCAGGAATAGAATGGGTTGAAATGGATCTCTCACAGCTCTGCTGTGTAGTCTTAAGCCAGATGTCTGCAATTTCAAACTTTGCTGGTCTGTCCTTCAGTAAAGCTCTGATTTGATGATATGGTCACAATTTTTTGTATGTTTGTGTGTAGGGTTTCAGAGAGTGAATACTTATCACGGTTTAGGATATGGCTGAGAGCCATTAAATACAGTATGCAACCAAATAAGTCCAATGTGTTGAGTGGGCAGACGGAACAAGCCAGCTCACTGAGTGACTTCCTGAACAGTTAGTTGCCTCTTTTGCACCATGGTATCATGACAGCATTGGGACAAAGACAGAGCATTCCCTGCCTGCATGCGCTCAAAGCATGACATCACCTTCTTTCTCATTTCTCCTACCCTCCTCTCCCTCTCTTTTCCATCTTTGTTACCTCCTCCCCTTATTCTCCTCCCTCATTTCTCTCTTCTCACCCCTCATGGAGCCTATCACTCCTCTCTTCCCCCTTCCCTCCCTTTCTCAAACTGTTTCCTTCTCTAACCATTACATCACTCCATCCGAGGCATAGTTGTAGTACTGCAAGTAGTAGTAGTTTCTATTTTGACCTCCTGGTGTCAGTGTTGGCACACAGACCAATTGACAACAGTATGACAATGATGATGTTATGTTCCTGAAAACACCAGAAAGTGCAAATCGCTAAAGATTATAACCAAATCCTGCATATTATGCACATTGTTTGATTTAGAAGATTAGTACACCAGGTCCCTTTTAACTTTCACTGTCATCTAAGTAGTCAAATTAAAGGGGGGTAGCATATCTCAGCGGTCAGAGCAGTCGTCTGACGATCAAAAGGTGCAGGTTTGATCCCTGGTCCTTCAGAAAGTATGCAGAGTTGTCCTTGAGCAAGATATTTAACCCCCTAACTGCTCCCTGGGCGCCAAATGGTGTCTTTTCACCACACCTATACAGTAGGATGGGTTACATGCAGAGAACACATTCCACAGCGGCCTGTGTCATGTGGCAATAAACAGGCAAACATTAAAGATCAGTGGACACATTAGAGGTCATGTCTGTGCGTGGTCTGTGCTATGTTCTCTGACAAAATAAGAAAAAAGGCAAGTTAAATTTTGAATAAATCTTAAGTTGCATCTGACCCCCCCCATAATTGACATTGCTGAACAGGCCAGCATCTTCACAGTATGATAGACAGTACTCTAAACATCCAGCATGCTGGGGATCTAGTTCATGGAAGGCTGTATATTTTTCACAAGATGTAAATGTTTTTCCCATGAACTGCTGTCACGAACTTTCAAAAAAACTATATTGTTAACATTACAGTGTGAAGGTAATCTTTGCAGTTATTTCTAGTAAGCAAAGGTGGTTTGCAAGTGTATCACCCGCATATTCAGGCATATCCCTGAGTGTTCACAGAGCTTGAGCAGTGACAGGGTGGTTCAGAAGGAGGTATTGTAAACTTAATCTTAAAACATTTATTAACTGAATAAATTATTGTAGTCATACAGGGAGGAATTTCCCCCCAACCTTTTACAATTTGCACAGTAAAAACCATAATTTGTGTAATCCTGCAAAACCCTGCAGTTTGTAACCTTTGGGTGCTATTTTTCTGCTTAGCCGAAGATGGCACTGTTTACCCATTACAGTGCAACACAGCAACGGAAATGAATTTGGGCAGTGGAGCAACTTGCCAAGTAGTGACTTCATAGAAACGCTTGCACATACACACACGCACACACACACACACACTTCATGGAAAGTCACACCAGGATATTTTGATTGTTTTTGGCTGCTCTCTTCCCCTCCCAATCATGTCCCCATTGCCAGCCAGCAAGATACACACACAGACACAGCACTTCAGTTATAATTTTACATACCGGTTAGGCAAAATGACTCCCTGGTACGCATTGTCAGCCAAATGACTTGCTCTTAGTTCCTTGTTAGAAATGGGCAGTTGGAGGATATGGTTTTTCAGGGCGGGGGCGTGCATTATTTCAATAGAGGGATATCTAAGACATTATACACCACCAGCTATTGCAGGTGTTGCTTTGTATATGAAAAGCTAGAGAGTGTGTATAAAGAAAATTTCTGGTAGTGATGAAGCGTCCAGGAAACTAAAGATAGAAGGCTGGATGGTTTAGCAGGTATTACAGCTGTTGCTTTTAGGAGCCTATAAGGCATAACTACGTCCAGTTGAGTCAGGGACGGTGACTAGTGTGGTTTTAGATGGAAGAACATTGAAATACATTTAATATTTGATTTATTAGTCATTCATATTACCTGCATTTTCTTTGGCTTCCCAAGTAAAAAAAACTGTACACATTTTGCCTCTAGTGGGTATTTGGGCATTTTATTCTGTATAAAATTGAACTTAAAATCATTCTGATAATAACATTGATGTAAGGAGTCCTGCCACTACCAAATGCGAGAGTGAATTACAGCATTGCGGAGTACTCCGTGTGTGTGTGTGTGTGTGTGTGTGTGTGTGTGTGTGCACGCGTGTATGGTATCGTACCATTTCATTCACAAAACGGAGTGTATAAGGTTCATGTGATTGGCTGCCTTGTCTGCTACGCAACATTACACGCCGCGATGCTATAGCCAATGAAAACTCGCTTTACTCTCTCACTCGCTCTCTCTTTCTCTCACACATACTCTATCTCTTTCTCTCTCTCTCTCTCTCTCTCTCTCTCTCTCTCACACCCCCCTCTCACTTACTCTGACTCGACCCAACAATCACACATACATTTAGACACATGCACACTTGGGTTGTAGACACATTTTTCTTTCTCTCACTCAATCAAAGACAAAGTGTTGGCTGATACTGTAAGTGTTTAACATATATCAAGAGGGTTTGTGCATGTGGCTGTTAAAGTTCACTTTTCAGTGGCTCTCACAGCACACACTTCTTCATTCCTCTTGGTCTGTTGTGTGTGTGTGTGTGTGTGTGTGTGTGTGTGTGGTTGCATACTCTGTTTCAGCTGTCTTGGAAGTGAGTGTCTGTGCGTGCGTGCCATCCTGGATTGCAGGGTGAAAGACAGAATGATCAGATGAGTGATGTATATTTACATAGAAGGTATGAAAATAATGAAGGAGAAATGTGTCCTTGAGTAAGATGTTGAACCCCTAACTGATTAAGTCCTGAGATGGAATGATGACCTTTCCAGGATGTCTCCCTGCCTTCATCCGGTGAGCACTCAGATAGGCTCCGACATAATTCTATGACCCAACTTTGAGTAAGCAGATGATGATGAATGGTGGATGATGGGCGGAAGACTGCATTAGTCGGTGCAATGAGAGGCGAGAGGAAGATTCCGTGTGGGGGGGATGACAGAGGAACGGATAGCAGGCAGATACAGCTGAACTCAGCCAAACTCAGCCAAAGCTATATTTTGGGGAGAGCAAGATGACAGAATAGAGCTAGAAACCATTCCAGTGGGATTATGCTATGCTGGGGCTGAACAAGATAGACCAAGCCTAAATCTGTTGTGAGGGTAAGCCACAGTGAGCAGACAGATGAAACCAAAGAGACGGTTACATTTATAAACTGAGTATACAAAGAAAATAACATTTTCAGACACTAATGTGTAAATTACTAATTCCTATAATTGAAAAAAACACTATTTTGATACCCTTCTCTCAAAAGTGTTGCCTTGACTTAGATATCTTGTTTTGATAATAGTATTACTTTTTGCTCTCCTTTTATCAGCTTTGGTCGAGCACCATTGGGCAAGATACTGCCCTCGCCTGCCTCACATTCTTTTTCAAAGCCATTGTGGTTTGAGGGTAGATGAAAATATTTTTTAACTTATCTGCCCCATTAAATCATGGTTGAAAATAATATATTTTTTACCACTGATTCATCATCTCATGTCATTTGGGTATTTGTGGATATAAAATGAGATCTAAAAGATGCAATTGGTTTTGTGGCACCTTATTTCCTGATTAATTTGTATCTTGTGATTATCTAATTCAATTAATTCCTTGAAATAAACCAAAAGTAACTATTTCCTGGACACAAATTCAAATGAATAAAAAAATAATGGAATTAGCCATTTACCTGATGTTCATGAGTATGTAAAACTTTATAGAGCACTTTTAAAAACACATGTTCACAAAGTGCTTTACATACAATCCTAAAAAGTAAGATTAAATATATAACATGAATGAAATGAAAATTAGTCATGATGCAGAAAGACACAGACCAAGCTAAAAACCAACCACAATTGGTCTATGAAAGGAGGCTCGCCTAAAAAGATGGGTTTTTAGAAGCCACTTAAACAGTCCAAAGATCATGCAAATCTAGTGGATTGGGGAAGATTTTTACAGAGATTTGGGTCTAAAGCTCCAAAGGCATGGTTACCCATCGTTTTGCAATTTGTGTGGAGGATGGATAAAAGACCGAGGTTTGAGGAACGGAGTGGTCAGGAAGTCGAATGAGGAGAAATGAGATTAGAAATATAACTGGAGTGAGACCATGCAGTGCTTCAAAAGCAATCGACAAGAAATTTTAGATTATTCTGAATGTTTTGGAACCAACGGAGAGATGAAAGAAAAGGGGTAATATGGGGACCTGTTGCTAGTTCCAGCACAGCTGCCCTTTGAACCACCTGTAAGAGGACAGTGGATTCAAGTGATTGAGTTTGGCAGAAAAATAGATTTGAGTATCATTGCCATAACAGTGGTATGACATGTCATGAAGGGGCTAAACACATGAAGCAGAAGTAGTATATATAAAGAGAAAAAGGTTAGCCCAAGGACAAACCCCTGGGGGACTCCACACCGTAGGTGAGCTGACGTGGATACATGATTGTTAAAACGGACATTAAAATATCATTTTTTCAGATAAGATCGAACCCAATTTATACTGTACTAGAAATGTCAACCCAGTTCTCCAAAATATCCGATGACTCAGATGATTCAATATAAGATGACATGATTGATGGTATCAAAGGCAGCAATAAAATAAGAGTAAGGGCATTTTTATACCTATAGTCAGTTTTCTTGGGTCCAAATCAATGGATGAGTCTCTACTTTGTTGTATTTCTTACTTTGATTTGGTTTCATATGGCAAAATTTGACACAAACCAAAACGTATCAGCAAATGCCCTTTGGGAGCTGTCACACCATTTATTGGTCCGAAATCTCAGATTGGAGGGTGGAGAAAGGAGAGTTGTTGTTTTTTCAGTATAATTATTCAAAATGAATCATCAGCAGGACCTGTATTTGTTCATAATTGCGGTCATTGTTTGGGCCATATAGATTCTAAATGGACTCATTTTTATAAAGCACTTTTCTAGTTTAGCAACTACCCAAAGTGCTTCACACTGTGTCTCACATCTACTGAGTATGCTGGAGTAAGACTGGGTGCCCCTGGGTGATGTTTGACTTGGAGGCACAAACTCTACCACTGAGCTAATGCAGCCCCATATACCAAGCCATATGCAAGCAGAATTGCACAGTGGATGACACTTTAAGGCAATATTTAAAGAACAGTGTGTTACTTAACATTACGTGAAGATCTGCCGTGTTCAGTTGGTAATTCTGCTTTGAAGCTAGTGATGGTAATTGGCTTAATCTAAAATATATGCAGTGTCAAATCTACAAACAGACCTTACCAAAATTTGTTTGTAGCTGGACGAGACCATTTCTTCAACAAAGTCCAAGTCTGGTCGTTTTGGTCTGCAGCCGAGTGCAATTGTTGTATTCACGACTGCCCAAACAAACTGCACCAAAGGGATAAACTCTTTAGAGTTAAATTAAAACACTTAAGACTGCTCAGGTTTGTAAGGACCCTAATACGAATTTTGGTTCAAACGGAGAGAAAGATTTAGGTGTAAGGAATGTAATGGAAAATATGAGCATAGAAAAACACAGACTGAGTTTTGGGTTAGATTCACTACTACACAGGAAGGGAAAGGTGTAGCTGTGTGTGTGTTTAAACTTGTTGGTCCATGGGGTCTGTCTTTTTAACGCACTGCAAAACTGTGACAGTGATAGTGGGATACCCATTTTTTCCCCTGCTCTATAAAACATGTTTCAAACAGTTTCAAAGGCTTTTGGTTCTTCTAAGTCCAACGGATAGACCCACAAGTCTAGGCAGTCAAGGGTAACCATTTAAAAGCTGTGTGTGTGCACGCGTGTGAGTGTGCATGTGGATGAGTGAGATATCTCCTACATGGTGACTCTTGTGAAGGAAGCACCCAGTAGCCATTTAGAGGGCATATGATTAGGGATCCCAGCGATTCAGAATTTCTTCCTTTGAACCCTCCTGGGAGAGACTGGCTAAAGAAGACGGCAAAAAGGTATTGACAGAGGGAGCAAGGGGTCACCGCTCAAAGCCTTCAGTTTCTTTTGTCACGAATAGGAAAGACATTTTGCTAACCCAAAACTCCTTCTCTTTTTGACAACAAGTTATCATGTTAATAGTTAACAATGAAAATTACCTTCGATTCATATGATTTTTTTCAAAGAAACGCTCTTAATCCATTTTTACTAATAAGATTAATAAAATAATAATCAGACAGTTTATATGTTATTTATCAAATTTACTCTACCAACCACTCCCCACATCCCTATAACAGAATTTCCAAACCTTACCTACCCATCACTGACTCATCTCCTCTGACTCCCACTTTTCAATCATGCTACCTTCTAATATCCCATCCGGTCAAACCTTCTTCAATCCCTCCCACCCAACAGACCTTCCAGCCAAGCAAATTGGCAACCAAAAAAAGCACATGTAGATGAGTATAGTGCATGAAAACATGAGCAATAATAAAAATTTAGGGGGCAGCATACCTCAGTGGGCACAGTGATCAGAAGGTTGCAGGTTCAATCCTCGGTCTTGCGGAAAGCATGTCAAGGTGTCTTTGAGCTGAACCCACTGCCTTTGATTAGTTAAAATGTCCGTCTCACTCAGAAGCTCATCTGGTGCTCAGCTCCTCTATTATCCTCTTCATCTTGGACCAACAAAGAAAACAGACATATCTTTGACTGAAAAAGAAGCAAAACTTCAAAAGTAGTGGGGAGTTGGCCGGAGTCATTAGGCTCTGTGTGGGCAGAATCCTGGCAATGGACCTGTGTGTGCGTGCATGCATGCATGTGTGTATGCGTGCATGCATGTGTGTATGCGTGCATGCGTGCGTGCCCATTTAAAGGCATTTAGTCAGTAACTATTTAGGGCTTTCTTGTCTGTTTCCCCCATTTTTGCATTGTTTTGGAAGATAGCTCTCATCTGTCTGAGTGTCCGATGTTCCCCCTCCATCATCACCATTAAGGGCTGACCACCTGCTGAGAAGTAAAAACCGAGGACATGTCAGGGCTGTGAGGAAAAGGCCACCTGCTGAAGTAAAAGCATTTGCGACTTGTGAGAACGTTTGTACGTGGTTGAGGGAGTGGGTGTGAATGAACACTAACAAATGACTTGTGAGGACCAGTGGGGTGCTTTGGAACTAAGAATTAGTGGCTTTCGGTTGGTTGGCTTTTCAAAACAGGGCTGCTTGTCTGAAACCTTACATGAAAATTAAAGGACCTGGTTGAGGAACTTGTAGGCAATTTAAAAGTAGTAATACATTTTCTAGCCTCTTGAATGTGTCTGTGTGCCGATATGTAGTCAAAATTGTCTGACCACATACTACATTTAAGTGTGGCTCAGTTGATGAAACTTCACTTGTATAGCATATTGACTTCTAGTAAATATATTTCACATAAGTTTGTATTCATACACTGTTTGTATACAAAATGTGTTAAAAAACAACATAAAGATACCAATGCCCTCCCATCTTTAATTCCACTTGTGCAGACCATCTATGTCATCTCCTGCATAAATGAATTGGCTGTTTACTCCTTTCCGATGTAAGGGCATGGATGTTAGTTAAAGTGGATCTAAAAGCCGGGGATGATTCAAGTGAAGCACTGAGTTAATTCCGAGATAATTCATCCCTGCACAAAGCAACCTTGATTCTCTGACAGAGAGGATGACTTAACTGCTGCAACATGAAGGACTGGTAAATTGACTTGTTCTTATGTAGTGCTTATTTAGTCTAGTGACCACTCAAAGCGCTTTACAATGAATGGCTCACATTCAGCTAGCTACACGGCGGGAAATGAACCTGCAACGCCTGACTCCCAGGGTTGCACTCAGCCTTCCTTGACCAGAGAGAAAGATGAAGAATTTGTTGTGTTTTTCCATTAGGCCACCTGTGCATTATAGATCTGAAAGTCTGCTGTCCACTCTAGTGGGTGCACACAAGTAATCATTGAGCTGTAGTTCATTGAAAAACTGCGTGATGCAAACTTTTCCTGTCTTAAGAGCCCATTTGTACACCAGCAATCATAATGTCACTTATGTTTTCATTATTCTTCACTTTTCTCTGCTCTCAATGCTTCTCTCTCTGTTTTATATATGTGGAGCACATCTACACCAGGTACAGTTAAACAGTAAATGCGACTTAGCATTTACCTTATAGTGGTGATTGTGGTTTAGTTGTTTGAGAGGAGACAGATCCACAGTTTGGTATTAATCAAGCAGTAATGATGATCACAAGTTGTTTCTCATCTGCCTGCCTGTCGCTCTGTATCTGTATGTACACACACTTGTGGAGGTCTTTGGTGGGTGTGGTGTGCTTCTACGTGTGTATGCATCTGTGTGTTCTTGCAGCATTGGATCAATAAAAGTGGCGGTTCTTAAATGATACTGCGGTTCCTTTTTCTTGAATATTGTTCTTACAAACCACCACCAACAAATCCTACTTATCCTACCTTTAAAGAAGAAGTGGGGAAGCAGACATAGGGCACTGTGCTAAAATGATCATGAGTCCAGTTTCAGTTCACAATGATCACATCTGCTTGCTAAACTACTTAACTTCCACTGGAAGTTAAGACCTAATTGTCTGTCTGTCTACCTGCTTGTCAGCTTGATTTGATTGCCTCAGCCTATCATTTATAAGCTTACTCATCTTTTTCTCTGTCTGTCTCTCTCTCCATCAGTGTATCCGTATGTTTCATATACCTCTCAGTCTCTACCTTTATTCCCCATTTTCTCTTGCTCAGTCTGGTTTTACCTGTCTGTCTACACCAGCCTATATAAAACCAGCTTAATTGTCTTGCTTCTTGTGGATTTTATGTCTTCATGATTAAAGGTAGACCATGTTGTGTCTGTTGGAGGTGGATTAACATATAAAAAGATAAGATATCAGATGATTCTTATACCATCTGTTCATCCATTTCCATTGATGTGTGTGTGTGTGTGTGTGTGTGTGTGTGGTGGTGTGTGTGCTTGCGTGTGTTTTGAGAGTGCAGTCACACCGCCCTACAGTCTCAGCTTGAGCACACACATGCAGAACCAGCATTTTTTCTCCTGACAAATGTTTTGGACCAAAATTCAGTATGTTATTTCACAGATTCATGTTTTCTTGTTCTGTCCCCCATAACAACAACAACAATAATAATAAATAATCAGCTTTTCCTGCTCTGAGAAAAGCACACTAGTTGTGACCAACAACATTATACATTTACACTGAAAAACAATCTAACCTGTTCCCTTTTATCATGATTTATTAATCGGGTACCACATTCTCTGGGATTGGGCTACACACATGTAGCCCACCTATGTAATATATTCATGCACAGAGGCACACATAATTTCATGCACACACACGTCTGCCTGCACATATGTACACACATGCATGCACAAATCCATGGATGAAAGCAAATGTCATAGGTTGCTTTGTGTTATTGAAAGCCCTGCTCAGTTCCATAAGATGATCCATCGAGATTACGGTTTTAATATCTCATAAAACACTTTTTGATGAATTTTTAATATTCTTCTCAAAGAACAACAGCAGCTGAAAACCAAGGGAATGAGCTATGCATATTTAACGATGCCGTGATGCTGAAGTAGTCTAGAAGATTGAAGTCTTATTGGGTTTAATTTCTTTACCTGGCATTTGCCACCTTGAACCTCCATAGGCTGGCTGCCAAGGTATCATATACTAAATCGGCTTGAGAAATGGGATTGATTTGTTTATTATGTAGTACTGGATTCACAGGAGTGGATTAATTTCCCATAGTATAGCTTCTACTTCGACATTATACAGGCTAAACTTGTCAGGCAAGAATTAGAACTGTTGGCACAGGGGATTGAGTTGGCGGCATAGCTCTGTGGGTAGAGCAGTTGTCTGGCAATCAGAAGGTTGCAGGTTGGATCCCCATTTTTGCTGAAAGCTTTTTGAGTTGTCCCTGAGCAAAACACTGAACCCTTAACTGCTCCCTGAGAGCAAAGTGGAGGCTGCTCATTGCTCCAATACAATAATAATGGACTAAATGCAGATAATTTCCCCTTGTGGGGCTTATAAGGGACATTTTATTTATTTATTTATTTATTTTATCAAATTTGCAGAGCATTCATCATGACAACATGTTAAAGCTCATAGACAGCCATGTTACTCTTTAAAGCTTGGTGAGTTCTTAGAAGAAATGATTGGGCTTGTTCACCATCCTTTATCCATAGTGAGATCTTCTCCATTCCAGGTGTATAATGCACTTTTTTTCATAATGGAGACATTAGATTACCTGGGTTAGTATAAACAGAATATGAAATTTTCACATGCTGCTGCTCAAATGCAAACTAGCCTGCTTGTTTGGTTTGCATATAGATGGAGTCGGTGGGTTTGGACTCCTACAAGTAATTTGTTCGTACGTACGTGCGTGCGTGTGTGTGTGTGTGTGTATGGCTCTAAATGCTTTGATCAGAGCAGCCTTTAATCACCAGTCTACCTGTCAGCATCTACATTCCTTGCAGCACTCGCTGCTAAGCACACCACCCAGCCTGTGTCTCGGGGCACGTTTGTGCCTCTGTGTTCTCTTGGGGGTAGTGCATGGCAGAGTTTGCGATTAAGAGCTTTGCAGCATTTGTGTCAAATATGAAGGCTTTACAGGTGGTGAAATCAGGTGATGTGTGTTCATGCAAAATGTTTCAATTAAGAGTGTGACCATGATAACTTCTAGTATGGTGGCAGAGCTGATTGACAAATAAGATTTTGTGTCTATCTTTAAATGATGCTCGTTATGAGGAGATACTGGAAGCCCAACAAGGTGGTCAGTAAGCCTGGCATTTGTTCAGCCCTGTATGTATATATTCTGAAATAATTTCATATTTTATCTCCATTTTTTGTTGGCTATATTTTCCCTACTATCCTCTCGTATTTGTATTTCTTGCCTATATCTTGTCCCACTCGTGGTCCTTGATGGATGCCAGCTCTGTGCTTGATAATCTCCATTTACCTTTTTGCTTTGAAGGTAGCATTTAAGAGAACTTTGTTTATTCTCTCTTTTTTCATATATAAGTCATAGTTAACCTATATAGTTGTTCTAATTCTTACCTATTATTTATATTTTGGTTTGTCTGCCTTTTTATTTATTTTTCCCTTGATGGCTTTCATCTGACTTGTCTGTGTGTCTGTTTGCCTACCAGCATAACTCACCATCTCTCTGTGTGTCTACCTGCTTGGCTATCTCTATTCCTTGTGCATTGTCACTTGTCCTCTATCTGTCTTTCTGTTTATCTTGCAATTAGTAGCCAACAGTCCCCCGTGTCTACCTTTCAAACCACTTTATGCCTGACATTGCTATTTTCTCCCATCCTTTATGTCACGGTTGTCCTTTCTTGCTTTTATCTCCAGTCACCATTTAGGTCTTTGTTTTGTTTCACATTTTCCTTCATAATAGCTTCTCTTTAACCTCCTTTCCCTGTGGACCCTATGCTCTTTACACTTTTCCTCATGGCTCCTGTGCTCTGTCATTTTCTTCTCTGCTATTTTTGATGTTGGTGGGGAGGGTCAGAAGTCAAAAAGAAGTCCACAGAAAGAAAGTAGAGAGAGGGGATGGCTTCCAACATATATCATGAGCTAGAGTAAACCTTCATACATGTTAAATATAGACTAGGTGCCTTCACCTGGTGGGCCACTATCCTCTCCCGGTGCCAGAGTGATTTTAAAGAACAGCCTCTGCATCTGGATTTTTTTGCATGCAATTTGCATATTAACCCCTACTGACTGTTTTCAGAATGCCAGGAGGCTAAATTCTGTGTTTATTGCCTAGCCTCTTGACTAGTTTTCATTTTTCTACAACAATGTGTCTAATTTGCATATTCCTCAATTTGGCTGTGGGATTAGGGGGCCAGATGACCTAAATTGTTTCAATTCCACCCAGAAGTAATAGAGCAGCGCAGAGTCTAATTATTGTTATTAATCTAATAAGGACGCTTTAAATGTGGAGCATAAATATACGATGGGGCTGTTAGCTGCAGTGGCAAGCTGTTCTTAATGAAATCTGCTTTATTATGGAAGTAATGACAAAGAGTGTGTGGGTGTGTTGTTGTGTGATTAGCTACATTTCCTTGGTGGAATTATTCAAAGGGCCTTTATTCATAAAGTTCTGTTTTATAACCCCTATTGTAAGAGAAGAAGAAGCTTTTTTCATTTGTCGTTGTATAAACAAACATCAAAATTTGTTCTCTGCATGTAACCCATCATATTGCATAGAATACACTGAGCAGCTGCAGTGCCTGGGGACAAAATTGAGTTCTCTTTTCCTATTGCCTTAGTCAGGGGCACAGGCAGGAGTGTTAACCCTAACATGTATGTTTCTTTGACGGTGGGAGGACAGTGGAGCACCTGGATGAAACCCACGGAAAACAGGGGGGACATGGGAACTCCACACAGGATGGGATTCAAACCTTCTTGCTGTGAGGCAACAGTACTAACTGGTGTTCTGATGAATGCTCAATAATCCAGGGTGTCTTCTTACAATGCTGCGATTGCAAATATTCCCCAATCCTCTCTGAATAGTACTCATTGCCACTGAATGTGCAGTCAATGACCAACTTGAATATGAAACCAGCCTTTTGTTGTGTGGTATCACTGTATTGTTTTTACGGGTGGGGATGCTGCAGTCAGCTCAGACCAAAGAGGTCACCTGTTTGAGTGACAGAATGTTTCTGAATAAACTTCTTATCAAGTTGAACTGATTCAGGTTTTTTTGTGGTAGTGCAAACTGCTGTGCCATTGTGTATGAAAGCACCGGTAACAAAATCTTCATACATACAGACCAAATTATTCTGTCTAGGTAACCACTGATGTTTCTTTCTGTTCACTGTTTGTCAAAATGCGAACTGTCTACTAATGCGTATGCACTGCATCACTGTGGACATCTTGGAAGCACCCACTGCTACTTGGTACTTAGATGTGTCAGGCAATTTTATCTACACAATCAAAAATAGCCACAGGTGCTTTAAATAACCTCGAACCTTCACTAGGCAGTGCTTAGTCAGGCAAAGTTGTTTCCAGTTGTCTTTGATCTTAAATTGACTGAACTAGCTTTGCAGTGGTTTTAAAGTGTTTTGGCAAAAACACCAAAACATTGCTATGGTCTGTGTAAAATGGAAAAAAAGTGTAACGCTCATTAGCGTATTAGAGACGGAAATTCACTTTGGAATCATGACAGCTGGGAAGAGATCACGTTTGAAATCTTAAAGTCAGTGATTTTGTATCTTCAAAGATTTTGAACAAGAAATACCAGTAGGAGTTATCACAAAAAAAGTGAATCAGTTTATGTGGACACACCATTTCAATGAGAGGAACGTTTCATCACTCCTATAGGTAACATCTTCAGTCTAAGGTTGACTGCAGGCATCCCCACCCTTATTAACAACACAGTTACATAGTAACTGAAACAAAGGATGGTTTCATATGCAAGTTAGCCATTGACTTGTCTTTCAATGATAATGAGTACTATTCACAGATGACTGGGGTATAATAGTTGTAATCGAGGAAAATAAACAGCTGCCAGCCTCTTGGCCAGCAGCTGTTATTTTCCTCGATACACAAGTCAGAATACACAAGTCACAGCAATCCTCTCGGCACTTAACAACTTGCACTATATTGCTGTTTTTTTCCAGGTGATCTAACCCTTGGGGTAAATCAGTTTTTGCCTTAGCATGTTTTGGGGTTTGAAATCGCCTGCGTTGCGGTGTTTGGAAAATGTGTCTCAACTGTTCTGAAACTCCCTCCATGTATGAATTCACTTCTAGTTTGTGCTTAGGCAACTATTATCCATTTGACTTGGATTGGCCGATACACTGTATGGGGAATCTTCTTTGCTTTGACAGACGCCCAGTGAAGAGAACCTAACTTAACCAGGGCCTGTTTAATGAGGGATTTTGCCACCTCCTCAGCCACTGTGTTGGTGGGGACATTGTTGGCTAGGTGGTACAGAGCCCTGATGACTCCTGGTTTGTGTTCCAGCAGATGGTGAGAGTCAAACCTTGAGTACTGATCAGTATGTGTGGGTTTACGGTAAACATCAACAATCATAAGTCCCCCATCACCAATTTCTATATCAGTCTAAGGGGGGGCAACCTATAGGGGCGGCATGGCTCAGTGGGTAGAGTGGTTGTCTGGTGATTGGAAGGTTGCAGGCTCGAGGCCTGCACCTGCAGAGAAGCGTATTGAGATGTCCTCGAGTAAGAAACTGTTCCCCTAACTGCTCTGCCGCGTGAGAGGTTAGCGACGTATACAGGGTGTGTCCCCGCCTTTTGCCCATCAAGGATTGAGATAGGCTCCAGTTCCCCCGCGACCTGATTTCAGATAAGTGGTTGACATGGATGGATGGATGGATGGATGGATGGATGGATGGATGAATGGATGGATGTAAGGTCAACTTGTTATTTTCCACATCCACCCTGGTGAACTTGATGTTTCTGTCCACTGAGTTAACGTGGTTGGTATGTGGAGTATGTGGACTGAAGACACATCTTCAGGAGCAGACACACTTGGTCGGTGTTAAGGGTGGTCCTATTGCTAAGGGTTGGCAGTAGGCGTTATGTATAAGGGTTTGGCAGTATGACTGTATGTAGACGGTTGAAATGTATTCACTGTGTTCACACTACTTACCGTCTCACTTCTCGTTATTACATTGCAGTGGAAAAGTCAAATGGCTGAAGCTAGATTAAAACACTATTACCTAGCTGTTTGGGGTTCAATCACAACACAAATTGAAGCACTGTCTGCCATGAATATTTGCATGTAAACCGTTAATAAAAACTCGATAATGTTGTTTGGAATTGATACAGTGTCACGAAAAATGTCACAATACTCAAGTGTACTAATATTTTATTACATCCCTAATTTACATCAGGATAGTCTTGACCTACCTATGTTTGGTGCTGAAATCTGCTACCTCCACGACCCGGCTCTGGATAAGCTGTTGACAATGGATAGCTGGTTGTTTGGTCCTATGTTGCAAATCAGTAGGCAGAATTTTTTCTGGTAATAATAACTTTATGGAATTTGGACAAAACTAGTTTACGTGATTTTCAGTGGAGAATAACAAACAGAACAAGATGTGTTACAAATAACATAAGATGATGTAACATGTTATTGAATAGGGTTTCATTTCAGTCATGTGGACTGGGTACAGGTTTAGAAAACCTGACACTGAATAGAAGTATATACTGTATAGTGTCACACCACAGTTGTTATTGATGGATATGCAAGCAACCTCTACTGCCTATTAAAAGGTGCAGTACATCATCTGCTGTTTGCACACACACACACACACACACATGTCTACAGACTTAAAGGTAGTACTGCAGACATACACGCACATACGGTATGTGCTCTAAACTGCCATCTCCTAAGGCAATCAGCAA